>CM040245.1:72165350-72284450 GCA_022545495.1 Chrysanthemum lavandulifolium | reverse complement strand
AGAGTGTTACAAATCTAAATTTTAAAACTTAATGTAACCACCGCATTTTTAGGTTACTTTTCATTTTCGAGAATTTACTATTCACTTTTACTATTCACTTTCACTATTCATCCCGTAAAAATTTTATTTCACATTCTCGTAAGATAAATTATTTTAGTAATGACCGAGAGTTCGACAATCGTTAGATCATCTTCGCAAGAGTTATTAAGAAAACATCGCTTTAAAGTTTCGCTTTGACGGTACACCATTTAAACATCACGCATAACGAAAATCAACCCCGACAATTTTCCTCGCATCACATTAATTTTAGATCACTCATGATTAATTTGAGAATTTTAAAATTCATTTTATGTTACCAATAAACCTACATACGAATCGAAACTAAACTTACGTTTTAAACAATTCTACTTACATCCGGACTTAACGATTCTTGCACTCGTGTTTCTAATATCTTTTGACACTTTTACATTTTTGGAAAAGTCAAACATATTTCCTCCTTCTTTGACCATAAAGGAATTAACCTTGTCGCTCTACATTTTTACTTAAATCGCAGAACTTTTAAACTTTGCAAATAATATTAAGTTATCCTGCGTGATGACGAAAATCACATTTTGACATCTCATATCACTTTTAGACTAATTTTAGTCTACTCTAAATAAATTCACGGTCGCTTCCTAAAATTTCGTTCTTTCTCGATAAACCGCAATTACGCTTTTTGACCAGTATTTCCGACTTTAAGCAAATTTTTGCACCCAATGAGACTTATCACCCATTTTATATTTTTAGATGGAGTATAATGATGAGTTTAATCATTCCTATAAGTTTCATATTTTTACGATACCGGTTTACGCTTTATGGCTTAACTACCACGATTAGCGATTAACGGAACCAAAACTCACTCCGTAACCAAGATAATACCAAAACTAACCACCTAAGTCATCTTATCTTCACTTCACCGACCTAAGGGGGATTCATCATTTTGGTGGCATCATCCTAACCATGGTTCATTTAGATCATTACAAGTGTCCTAACTTAACCATGGTTAATAATTAACCCAATATATGGTTAACAAAACTTACCCTCCTATAAATAGCAAGTAAAATGCATCCTAAGAACCCTCATATTCTGTTCTTGGTCGTTCATATCACAAATCATACACATCTTCCATAATTTGATCCATAAACTCCAAGTTTATGCATAGAAGTTCAAGTAGTAAGTTACTACATCAAATCTCTAGCAAGTTTAAGTGATTTTCTTGAGTTTAGATCCACTCAAGTCACTTACTACTTCATCACCAACTCTTCAAGATTGCAAGGGTGCCAAGGTGTGGAAAGCTAGCTCAATCCGAAGTCCTAAGTGTTCAATCAAAGTCCGATCCTTACTAGTTACTCCTTTCTTATTGAAAGCCAAAAGTTGTAAGCAACTTATCACCACCATCATCTCATCTTTATTATTCATAATCTTAACTATTTCATGCTATATATATAGTTACTATGTTGGATCATGATATACAAAAATCTTTAAAACAAGTTATAAGAACCTATATGTTAAACTTGGGTTAGTAAGTGTATAAATGATAAACTTTTGTACAAAGTTTCCACAAAATCGACCACATATAGATCTAATAATCTTCATATTCTTGTAGATAATATTAAAACAAAACTTAGCAATTTGAATCACCAAACGGACAAACGAGTCAAAAGTTATAGGCAAAAGAAGTTAGCGAAACCTAAACGCCAAAACCGCCAAGTAGAAGCTGCTTATGGTTCTCGCTGCTTTAAAAGTGGTACTTCGGTCCGAATCATCAAAAGTTAAAACACGAAGTTGTTCGAACGCTGTTTTCCATCATCTGTCAAAGAAGCTCGGACCTTGAAAACGCTAAACACAGCCATTAATTTTCAAAACAGCGAAGCGCCTATATTTAGTCTCCTAACTATACTTTTGTCACAACTAAAAGCAAACCAAGAGGCCTAATGGCCATAAGCCAAGACCACGGCTACGGCTAAGGTCAAAGCTAAGTCTCAAGACCATGGTAGTCAAGACTAAAGTCACGGCAAGGCCATGGCTAAAGCCTTAAGGCTTGTTTAGCCAAGACCGTTAACTAAGGTGATCATATTTATGAAAACGACGAGAACTTGTAAAAACTAGATACTTATTAAAAACATGATAAACTTTATGTTATAACAATCTTCACTCAAAACATATGTTGTATCTACTAAGTGCTACAAAAGTAGGGAGCTTCATGAGAGGGTTTCATTTGAGTAAAACGACGACGAGTTCTTTGGATTTACGATTTAAAGTGTCCTAGCTCCTCTAACGTTCATCGCATGACCTCACGAATTATGATGGCCCGAACGGTAGTACGATATATATAAACTATACACGTTTTCACAACTAGACCATTTCTATAAACGACATACACAAAAACCATGTACTGCATCATGATCAACGTAGGAATATATATAGGATGGTTTATGTTTCCTAAAAACATTATTCCAAACTTAAGTCGCAGCATTTCATTTTTAGGTTGCACGTAGGAGTTTTCCGACTTATCCATCATCCGTTAAAGTACTTAACATCATTTACACTACGGTGAGTTCATAGCCCCACTTTCTATTACTTAATTGTTTTACAAACCCTTGGGGGAGATACATGCTTTATTTTAAACCGAACACATTGCTTTCAAACTATATACTTATCTGATTGTTATTAGCACTAAGTTACCGCATTTGCCAAACTTAAGTCCCTTAATCATGAATCATTAATCACTATGTGAGAGTGGGCGCGAATATTGTGAATAGATCTATTGGGATTGACGAATCCCGTTTGTGTTGACCAGGTCCGGTAAACAAACGCACTATATTTGAGTAACATTGGTAAAAACGGCAATTTTACCTGATAGGGCACGCACCGACATTTTCTCCAATTAATTTTGAAACACGTTAACGCCTTGATTGCATGATGCTTAGTCTAATAATAACTGTTTTGGTTTTCAAACCATTGGTGTGAGTCTATAGCTCACACTACAAACATTATGTGTTCAATTGATTTCCTAAACTCTATGAATTTCACTCAACCTTTGTGTTGACAGTTTTAAGCATGTATTTCGTGTCCATATTATACGAGGTCGGCACGGAGAAGCACGGATACTCAAGAAGGCTATAAATTTTATTATCATTCGAAACCTATTTAATGTATTTTGTAAACAATGGAACCAATGGACCTCATTTTTGTAAACTCGATATTTATATAAATCGAATGATAAATCTTTAAAACGACTCCATTAGAGTTCGTTTTCGATCCGTACAAACCGCGAGTTTTATCACCAAGCCGCCACTTGTGAATGGCCGACCGTAACAAACTTAAAACGGCTCAAGCACGAACTCATCAAGATCCGGGAGTATAGTGTTTCCGGTCGTTATGTCCCAAATGAGTTATGCAATGGATCACCAAACGATATAGTGATCGAGGAATTTGAACGGAAAATGGATTGATTATGATTATAACTACGTAAAAAGCCAACAAATTACAACGGCTTAAATGCAAATTAAAGGAAATTAAAAGATAAAACTATTAAATAAACGCTATCACTATATTTAAAATGATGTTTTGTTTTTATGTTTTTATAAACCGAAATTAAAAACTACGCGACGACAAATGAGAAAATGTGAAACTTACACAATATTAACCCTAAAAATATGAAATGATATTTTTACAAACCTAATGATATGAGAAAATTTATAGAAAAGAAAATTATTTTTATAACTAATTACCTAATTATTATTAATTAAAACTATTTTAACTATTAAATAATTACCTAAAATACAAGAAAATGTGAAATAAAGCTAGAAAAATAAAATTAAGACTTGGAAAATCTAAAATATCAAAAGAGAATTTTTAAAACTATTTTGTATTTTTCGATTATTTTCTATTTTCTAGGAATTAAAAACTATTAAAACTAATTAAATGGCTTAAAAATACAAATTTAACTAAGAAAATCTAGAAAAATAATTTTTTGTCTTTTTATATTTATCTAAACTTAAGAAAAATGAAAAATTATTTTTTTGAGACTTTTCTTAATTTTTTGGATTAAAAGCTAATTAAAAAGTGCTAAAAATTGATTTAAATGCAGAAAAATAGCAAACAAACTTAGAAAAATCTGAAAATTTCAGGAAAACTCTAAAATTATATTTGGAATCTAGGAAAAATGGAAAAACAGGTGCTTATGTGTATGAATTTGAAACTGCTATGTCAAGTGCTTAGAAATAAGACTGAATAAGCAAATGGGTACCAAAAGCCACCAAACTAACATGTGTCGTATAATGATAAACTACTCAAATGCAACTTAAAACAACAAGTCTTAACCTCTAATAAGCTGATTGAACAGATTTGGCTTATTTGAATTTAAGCACAAAACAAGTTTTGGGTAGTAACTTGCGACTTAAAAATAAGGCACCTAATAAGCTAGAAACCGAAAACCAAAGTGGGAACCTCAAAAGGACCAGCTAGCTATGTGTAATCCAAAGTCGAGACCTAAAGGAGCTAAGATAAGCTATGTGCAAGATCTGCAAGAACTGCACACACACTGCAGATTCAACACTGTGCACGTGGCATCCGACCCATTTTGATAAGCGCTTTAGTGCTTAAAGAAAATTTGTAAAATCTAGAAAAATGGTAATAATAATATAGACCAAGGAGGTTTTAAATCAACAAGTTTCATCGAATTAGGCTCGAAATGAATCCAAGAAAATCACTCTCAGTTGGCTCAAAACTGGTTTTTCATTGTTTTGACTTTTGACATGAACATGGAAAGTTGACTTCCATGAGTTTTGATCCAATTTTATGAACTGAAAATGATGTTGATGGATGAAATGCAGCTAAAGCAAGCTAGTTCTATGATTTTTAAACACCAAACAAGATCTTGATTCTTAAAAACTCCAACAGTGAAGCATATAAGACAGATTAATGACTAAATTGACTTTGGTAGTTCACAGATACAATTTTGAGACAGCTATGAGTATAAAAGAGATAAACAAGCATGAAGCTACAGGTTCTACCCACTGCACAAACCTGTAACACAGTTAAAGGACCAAATCCAAACACACCTTTAATTATTAAATTGCAATAAAAAATGAGTTAAAAACTGAACAAGCCTAATTTATTGATCAAACTGAATCCATATATCCTAAATACAACTTAATGAGCAGACTTAAACCAGTTATGACTACAAATTATGATAATGCAAAGACCTTGAAAATCACTTACAAATTGTCCTTAGCCACTATGGCTTGAAACAACTGTGAAACCAGAACCCCTAACCTATTTTATCCAACCCAATGATCTCTGAATTAACCAATTCCAACACTGCTTCAACCCATGTCCATTTCCATTACCAAATTGACCCAGTTTGACTTTTATTGACCAACATCCAATAGTGATTGAAACTTGATTGCAGGCTTGTAAAAGGATGTAATAAGCTTATATAAGCTTATTGGAGCTTAAAATTAAGCTAATAAGAACTGGATGTAAGACTTTGAATTGAAAGTTTGAAACAAGGACATAAAATGTGAATTGTAAACACAAACCGATATTGATGCTTGAAATGAGTTTCAATACACTTAAACACTTAAGTTTGATACAAATTAACAAAAGATTACAGGTTTTATACTAAACTAAAAGCTTTAAGATAAAAACGACATTAAAGATAAAATAAAAACTACAAGACTCTTTTTTTCTCCTCCTTTAGCTTCTTTTTATAATCCATGAGTCTTCTCTCTCATCTCTGAATAATTCCCACTAGTTTCTCAGCCATTGGATGGCTTAAAC
Organism: Chrysanthemum lavandulifolium; assembly: GCA_022545495.1. Classification (NCBI taxonomy): domain Eukaryota; kingdom Viridiplantae; phylum Streptophyta; class Magnoliopsida; order Asterales; family Asteraceae; genus Chrysanthemum; species Chrysanthemum lavandulifolium. The sequence continues at coordinate 72,278,624 of CM040245.1, read as the reverse complement.
CGATCCCGGCCTTTGAATGAGATTTTGGCACCAAAAGTCGCTTTTAACCATTGGAGGTTGAGTGTTTGGTTAGAGGTGCATTAAATGTATCTTGGAGTGGGGTGAGGTGGAGGGTATAGTAGGAGATGATGGTGGAGTGTGAGCAGAGGTGTTGCGGTGTTTTGTGATGATGGTGGTGATACCCGTGTTGGGAGGAAAGTGGATGGTCAAAGAGTTTGATCGATTATTAAAAGGGAAGGTCCAAAGGTGTTAATGTCAGGGTCCAATTTGGCTTATGGCAGGGGGTCAAATGGAATTTTGACAAGGGACCAAGTGGTATTAAAGGTTAATAATCATAAGGACCAATTGTGTCAATTCTGAAAATTGAGGGACCTAATCTGCCAAATTTCAAAGATGTTTCAAGGGCTGAAATTGACAAGTTTCAATAATGCAAGGACCAAACTTGACATTTTCCAATTTCCAGGGGCCATTTTTGCCAATTTTCAAACTTGAAGGACCAATTTTGTAATTTCTCAAAACTTTTTTATATTTTTCACCAAAGGACTAAATTTGACAACTTATGATTTTAAAAGGACCTTTGGTGATTTTTCTTTGAAATTATGTGCTCGTGGACTATTTCGACAATTTTGAAACTGGGGACCTAAACCGCCAATTATGCAAACTTAGCTCATTTTTCATCCGATTTTAAACATTTTGCATCCGAAACATATAAAATGCAATTTTGGAATATTTTCAAGATTTTGATGCATATCCGAGCATTTTAAACGTTTTGCGCTCAGATTTAACCAAAATGATGAGTATTTACACACTCATCAATCCCCACACTAAACTATTGCTAGTCCCTAGCAATCTTTTGAGAAAAACTTAATGGATTTGAATCTCTTTACCAAAAGCCATTACTTCGAGTAGCCAAATGTTTCGCTCAAGTAAGAACCATGGTACACCGATAACCATGTGATTTTGAGCAAATCACCGACTTTCAACGGATTTGATTTGTCTTTACCGTAAGCCGCTTTTTACGGACTAGCCAACTCTTAGATAAATTATCAATATTATCTTTGGTGAGCCGATTACCAATTATGGTTTTTCCATCGCCTTTACCACAAGCCATAAACTTGCGGGCTAGCCAACTCTTCACTTTTAGGATATGGTGAAATGAATACCATACAATTTTGGGCAAATTGCAAGTCGTCAACGGATTTGAGATATCTTTACCAAGAGCCGTTTGCTCTCGGATTAGCCAATCCTTTTGTTTTTAGACAAGGCGGATCGATAACCAAATGAGAAAGTGTAAACACTTACTCCAAAAAAAATTTGGCCAAAACGGGAATTAGGTGGTATAATTACATGATAAAATTCGTGAGAATTCCCCCACACTTAGAAATGAATATTGCCCTCAATATTCAAAGTACCGCGGTTATGCGAAACAAAGAACGAAAAGGGAAATACTACTACCATTATTTACAAAGATTTTTTTTTTTTTTTTTTTTTGGAACTTTATATACACAACATGTGGGCAACCCCCCACACTAGGGTGGTAGAAAGATAGAAAGAAGTCGAAATATGGGTGAGAACCCATATGGCATGCTATCGTTTTTATTCCCGAGTCGCTAGCTTGACTCGACCCCAATTCATTGGTTCATGGGAAAGTAACGTGGAAAACCAATCTCGATCGGACTTTCGCTCACAATGTTAATAAACATATGAACATCGAAGGTCCACACCGACGAGATATAACCGCTGTATTGTTAATAGAAGAATCTATAAAGGATGATACCGGGTCAAAGATGGTGTCCTCATTCCCGAAAGAGAAAAGGAAAGAGCAACCACACCATCGTGAAGAATGGAATAAAGACGTACATGAGAATGCAAGTCCATTCCTCATCGAGAGAAGCAAATCACCGTTTTGACATTTTAAGCTTAAACTTGAAGCTTATATGGTGATTGTCAATAAGATGTCCGGAGGAGGGTGGGAAACGGTTCTTCAATCAATGATTTTCCGGAAAAGGATGTCTCCTCCGGATCAAAGTAAGTGTTATCAATTCTGTTGAATTGACTCATCACTAAGAAATGCATCGACTTCATTCCAAAGTTGTCGCCTTCCTCATCGGGAGTGAGAGAAGGGATGGAAGAGTCGGGAATAAGACTAGAAGATGATGGATCATTTTGAGCAATTCATCAATGGAAGAATGTCTCCCATTGGATCACAATCATCATCATCCAATTCGGATGAAACCAAGAGAGTTTGGTTTCATCCACGAGTTAACAAACTCGATGCGACAAACCGATTCGGAGGTGGGACAAGTGGTGTGCTCTTAGAGCTAGCAGTTTCCACCACTCCGATGAAGTCTCCGAATCTAGATCATCATCATCATCAAGAACACTCTTGACTTCCCAGCATGACTTTCAAACCATTTGATTGAACCGGGGTGATTTTCAAAGCTTTTAGCTCAAGACGCTTTTGAAAACTCCTCTTAACCGTGAAGTTTGAGAGTGTTGCATTGAATCTTCGGATCTTTGATCAATTGTGGTAACACTGCTTGTACAGAGGTTTGGAGTTCGTTGATATTCAATGTGAGCTCTTCGTTGTCAACCCGTATGGTCAACTCTTCAAAGAAACACATCAATCGAGCACGACTGCTTTCAAGAAAGCTCTCCCTAAGATGAGGGAACTCTAGGATCTCGCATCAAGTCTACTACAACAAAGTCAGGAAAGTGAAACTTTCCCACTTTCATCACGACATCCCGGCTATCCCAGTGGACGAGTTATGGTACGGTCCGCTAGCTCGAGTGTCATACAAGTGGATGAAAGTTTAGGAAGAGATGTTTCTTCCATACCGAGAGTGGCATGAGGTTAATGCTAGCGCCGAGATCGGCCAAGGCGGAGCATTGAACCATCCCCAAGAAATCACACGGATTAGAAATCGCGTGGTCTTCAAGCTTTTGGGAAGCTTCGAGAAGGACCCGAGCATTGCTCATTGAGAGGAGTTTTAGCCATCTCGGATAGCTTGTCTTTGTTGGTGAGTAAGCCTTTAAGCGTGGATGCAAATTTAGGCATTAGAACGAGAGCATCAACGAAGCTTATATCAAAGTGAAGCTCATTGAAGATTTGGAAAAATTTTCCATTTGCTCTTTGTTTTGTCTTTGAGCTCATCATTCATTATTGATGGGTAAGGAAGTGACTAGACTTTTGAGCCGGGATGGAAGTGTTTTTCGCTCAGATTTTTCCTCGAACTCGGGTTCCGGACTTAAAGCTTGGACCACAGAAGGTGGGACGCAAGGTGACTTCATGGGCTTGAATAATGCACCTTGTCCGTTGTCTCCTTGGTAACTTGACTCAATGCTACAGGAGGAGGGGCATAGGAGTCGAAGGTCCATTGTGCGCCTTACCACTACGAGTGGTGACGGCTTTCAACTCGGCATTGGGATTAGGAATTGTATTGCTTGGGAGTCCTCCGGAAGATGATGAAGCTTTGTTCATATTCATGTTCATGAAACCGCTCATCATATTCTTTAACTCATTTGTCTGCCGAGACATTGTGGTATCAATTTCCTTTTAAGCTCAACTCTCATGTTATTGATCCGAGTTTGCATTGAACGATGCTTGACTCAAGAATTTTCATGAAGTCATTTGGCATGGGAGCTTGAGGAGGTTGTTGATAACTTTGATGATTAGGAGCTTGATATGGTTGGTTGAAATTGTTCCGGTTTTGATTGAAATTTTGAGAGTTATTGAAATTTTGCCCTTGATTTGGAACAAAGCGATTTTGATTGCCATGGTTTTGCACAGAGGAAAACCAGTGGTGTCATACCGCTAGTGCACTGTGAGTGAGGATCACCGTGGTCGGTATTGATTATGGTTTACCGGCTACGGAGCTTGGTAAAAGGAAGCATCGGTTGCTTGACAATCATAATACGCGTGTGGACCACTACAAGTTTCACACACCTTGTTTACGCTTTGATCGGTCCAGCTTATGAATTTCGCTTTTGATTTCCTTAACATCCTTAATCATACAACGGATGGCATCCGTTAGAGCGGTTATCGAGCCGCTAACTCGTAAGAGTTCTTGGATGAAGAAGCGGGAGGGTTAGGAGTATTGACTTTGTTGCAGAAATAGGAACTTTGATTTTGCTCGCAAATCTCAATCACATCTTTAGGTCTACGATTCAAGATATTGCCGCATGCTACCGCATTCAAGGAATCTTGATCGCTACCGCTCAACCCATTGTAAAAGATATTGACTTGTTGAAGCTCCGTGAATTCATGATGGGGCATTTCGAGGAGATCTTTGAATCTCTCCCATGCCTCTCCAAAGTTTTCATCGAAATTTTGACGAAATCCGAAATTTCATTTTAAGATTAGTCCTCTTTGATGGAGGAAAGAAATAATTTACAAACTTTTGAACAAGATCCTCCCAAGTTTCGATAGATCGAGGGGTTCTTTTTCCACCAAACCGGCCGTCCCTCAAGAGAGAATGGAAAAGCATCAACTTGATGACTTTTGTGGCACATCTTTGAAATTGATAGTTGAAGTCAACTTGTTAAACCAACGGATGTGTGCATACGGTCTTCACGATCAAACCCGTGGAATTGATTTGTAGACACAAGTGTGATCAAATGTCTTCAATTCAAGTGATCGAATTGATTCTTGGTAAAACAATGGCATCTCCATAACCCTCGGTGGGTGCTCGGAGCATTTCCGCCATAGTACGCTAAATCGCCATATTGTTGATTGAAATAGTACGAATCTCGGGTTCGACTATTTGGGCAAGACGCTCACGAGAACGTCTTCTAGAATTTCGCTAGATCACGAAAGGACTCAATGATCTAGAAGAACGAGTGCAAGATGCACTAGAGTTAACTCTAAGGGATCTCGAGTTAAGGAAGGAAATTATGAAATTGGGGAAAGAAGATTATTTTTGAGTTTTATGGTTATACATATATAGAGAAACAAAAGAAAAATATTTTTGTGTTTTATAGGTTTTTGCTGTTTTTGGGTTTTTGGATTTTTTATAAGAAAATATGGATATATATATAGATAGAGATGGATGATATGAACAAAGAGTGAGGATTCAAATCACTAATCTGCTAGACGGAAGATAATCAAAGACACTCCCGGCAATGGCGCTAAAATTTGATCCGTACAAACCGTCAAGTTTTATCACTCAAGCCGGCCACTTGTGAATGGCCGACCGTAACAAACTTAAAACGGCTCAAGCACGAACTCAATGAAGATCCGGGAGTATAGTGTTTCCGGTCGTTATGTCCCAATGAGCTATGCAATGGATCACCAAACGATATAGTGATCGAGGAATTTGAACAGAAAATGGATTGATTATGATTATAACTACGTAAAAAGCCAACAAATTACAACGGCTTAAATGCAAATTAAAGGAAATTAAAAGATAAAACTATTAAATAAACGCTATCACTATATTTAAAATGATGTTTTGTTTTATGTTTTATAAAGCGAAATTAAAAACTACTACGACGTCTAAATGTAAAATGTGAAACTTACACAATATTAACCCTAAAAATATGAAAATGATATTTTTACAAACCTAATGATATGAGAAAATTTATAGAAAAATAAAATTATTTTTATAACTAATTACCTAATTATTATTAATTAAAAACTATTTTTAACTATTAAATAATTACCTAAAATACAAGAAAATGTGAAATAAAGCTAGAAAAATAAAATTAAGACTTGGAAAAATCTAAAATATCAAAAGAGAATTTTAAAACTATTTTTGTATTTTTCGATTATTTTCTATTTTCTAGGAATTAAAACTATTAAAACTAATTAAATGGCTTAAAAATACAAATTTAACTAATAAAAATCTAGAAAATATTTTTTGTCTTTTATATTTATCTAAACTTAAGAAAATGAAAAATTATTTTTTGAGACTTTTCTTAATTTTTGGATTAAAAGCTAATTAAAAAGTGCTAAAATTGATTTAAATGCAGAAAAATAGCAAACAAACTTAGAAAAATCTGAAAATTTTAGGAAAACTCTAAAATTATATTTGGAATCTAGGAAAAATGGAAAAACAGGTGCTTATGTGTATGAATTTGAAACTGCTATGTCAAGTGCTTAGAAATAAGCACTTGAAATAAGCAAATGGGTACCAAAAGCCACCAAACTAACACAGAAGCTGTATAATGATAAAACTACTCAAATGCAACTTAAAACAACAAGTCTTAACCTCTAATAAGCTGATTGAACAGATTTGGCTTATTTGAATTTAAGCACAAAAACAGTTTTGGGTAGGCAACTTGCAGCTTAAAAATAAGGCACCTAATAAGCTAGAAACTGGAAAACCAAAGTGGGAACCTCAAAAGGACCTGGCTAGCTATGTGTAATCCAAAGCTGAGACCTAAAGGAGCTAAGATAAGCTCTGCAAGATCCGCAAGAACCGCACAACACTGTGCAGATTCAAGCACTGTGCATGTGGCATCCGACCCCATTTTGATAAGCGCTTTAGTGCTTAAAGAAAATTTGTAAAATCTAGAAAATGGTAATAATAATATAGACCAAGGGAGGTTTTAAATCAACAAGTTTCACCGAATTAGGCTCGAAATGAATCCAAGAAAATCACTCTCGGTTGGCTCAAACGGTTTTTCATTGTTTGACTTTTGACATGAACATGGAAAGTTGACTTCCATAAGTTTTGATCCAATTTTATGAACCGAAAATGATGTTGATGGATGAAATGCAGCTAAAGCAAGCTAGTTCTATGATTTTTAAACACCAAACAAGATCTCGATTCTTAAAAACTCCAACAAAGGAAGCATATAAGATGTTAATGACTAAATTGACTTTGGTAGTTCACGAGATACAATTTTGAGACACTATGAGTATAAAAGAGATAAACAAGCATGAAGCTACGTGTTCTACCCATCGCACAAACTCAGAATACGGTTAAAGGACCAAATCCAAACACACCTTTAATTATTAAATTGCAATAAAATGAGTTAAAACCGAACAAGCCTAATTTATTGATCAAACCGAATCCATATATCCTAAATACAACTTAATGAGCGAGACTTAAACCGCTTATGACTACAAATTATGATAATGCAAAGACCTTGAAAATCACTTAAAATTGTCCTTAGCCACTATGGCTTGAAACAACTGTGAAACCAGAACCCCTAACCTATTTTATCCAACCCAATGATCTCTGAATTAACCAATTCCAACACTGCTTCAACCCATGTCCATTTCCATTACCAAATTGACCCAGTTTGACTTTTATTGACCAGCATCCAATAGTGATTGAAACTTGATTGCAGGCTTGTAAAAGGATGCAATAAGCTTATATAAGCTTATTGGAGCTTAAAATTAAGCTAATAAGAACTTGGATGTAAGACTTTGAATTGAAAGTTTGAAACAGTGGACATAAAATGTGAATTGTAAACACAAACTGATATTGATGCTTGAAATGAGTTTCAATACACTTAAACACTTAAGTTTGATACAAATTAACAAAAGATTACTGTGTTTTATACTAAACTAAAAGCTTTAAGATAAAAACAACATTAAAGATAAAATAAAAACTACAAGACTCTTTTTTCTCCTCCTTTAGCTTCTTTTTATAATCCATGAGTCTTCTCTCTCATCTTTGAATAATTCCCACTAGTTTCTCAGCCATTGGATGGCTTAAAACCGATCCTCGCCTTTGAATGAGATTTTACGCCAAAAGTCGCTTTTAACCAAATGGAGGTCGAGTGTTTGTTAGAGGTGCATTAAATGTATCTTGGAGTGGGGTGAGGTGGAGGGTAGAGTAGGGAGATGATGGTGGAGTGTGAGCAGAGGTGTTGCAGGTTTTTGTGATGATGGTGGTGATACCCGTGACTGGGAGGGAAAGTGGATGGTCAAAAGAGTTTGACTGGATTATTAAAAGGGGGAAGGTCCAAAGGTGTTAATGACAGGGTCCAATTTGGCTTATGGCAGGGGGTCAAATGGAATTTTGACAAGGGACCAAGTGGTATTAAAGGTTAATAATCATAAGGACCAATTGTGTCAATTCTGAAAATTGAGGGACCTAATCTGCCAAATTGCAAAGATGTTTCAAGGGCTGAAATTGACAAGTTTCAATAATGCAAGGACCAAACTTGACATTTTCCAATTTCAGGGCCATTTTGCCAATTTTCAAACTTCAAGGACCAATTTTGTAATTTCTCAAAACTTTTTATATTTTTCACCAAAGGACTAAATTTGACAACTTATGATTTTAAAAGGACCTTTGGTGATTTTTCTTTGAAATTATGCGCTCAAGGACTATTTTCGACAATTTTTGAAACTGGGGACCTAAACCGCCAATTATTCAAACTTAGCTCATTTTTCATCCGATTTTAAACATTTTGCATCCAAACATATAAATGCAATTTTGGAATATTTTCAAGATTTTGATGCATATCCGAGCATTTTTAAACGTTTTAGTCAGATTTAACCAAAATGACGAGTATTCACACTCATCATTTTCTATTGTTATGATTGTTGTGCCATGAAGTAACACCCGCTTGAATTCAGCTGCGATCACGAAATTGAGGGTGTTACAGATTGGTATCGAGCCACGATTATAGAGAAACGAGTCTAATCGAGACTTAAACTATAACTACTTTTACAAACAAAAACATTTTATAGCCTTCCGCTCTCCGTGCCTTCCATCCTCCAGACGATTATGTGACTTTTAGGCATTTTAAGCTATACAAACATACTAGTATATTGATATATACACTTGACATATTTTCAATCATTTTAGCTAAACGATAGACTAAACATATCTGCGTATGCCTATTCTAAGGCATTACGGCACAATCATATTTTCCCAATCATGTATCTACTCGTGCATTTTAGGATTACAAAACTTTATCCAAGACATTGTAATTGATTACAATGGTCTTTCCTACTTCCTAGACATTGTGAGATACAATGGTCTCATTCATTTTTCAAGACACTGTGAGATACAGTGGTCTCCATTACATTCTCAAACACCAGAAATCCTATAGTGGTCTCCATTACATTCTCGACATCGAAATCCCATGTGGTCTCTATTACATTCTCGACACCGTAAATCCTCTGCTGGTCTCATTTATTTCTCAAGACATTGTGGGTTACACAATGGTCTCTATCATTTCTCAAGACATTGTGAGTTACACAATGATCGCTCTATCATTTCTCAAGACATTATGGGTTACACAATGATCTCTCCATCATTTCTCAAGACATTGTGAGTTACACAATGATCTCTCTATCATTTCTCAAGACATTGTGGGTTACACAATGATCTCTCCATCATTTCTCAAGACATTGTGAGTTGCACAATGGTCTCTATTATTTCCTAGACATTGTGAGTTACACAATGGTCTCAACTATTTCTCAGACATTGTGAGTTGCACAATGGTCTCAACTACTCCTCAAATATTGTAAGTTTTACAATAGACTCTAGAAATTATCTTATAAAACATTATATGATATTGTTTTACACGAAACCTGTCACAGTCTATCAATTTCCCAAATGGAAATATAAGAAATAGGATTTCTAAAGGACAAAGTGACTCATCATCTACAAAAGTCGAAATTCAAAGAACTTTCTACATTCATCAAAATTCTCTTCGAAACCTTCATTGTTAAAGGTCCGTGATGCTAGCCAAGTATAGACTATTTTAGAATTACTTAAGATTTCCTTTACACACGATTCACCCACTATCTTCTATGCAATGGAATGAAAACATAGGTTACAAGTCTTTATGGCCGTGACTCAGAATCGGATGGTTTGATATCGCCTTTGCTTAGTGGACAATTTCTCAAAAGCTATGGACATATCACAAGTATACCTAATTTAGGTATTTGAAAATTTTATCGAACCTCGGCTAAATATAGTCTAGTCACCTATATTTAACCTAGGGATAGTGGAACATATTCTGACTAACTATGTTTGACTTAAATTTTTCAAACACTGAGAATAGTTATACAAGTGTTATATTCAGGTTAATTTCCTACTTAAACTCGATAAACCACTAGAATTCATTAAAAAGATCTAGAGACGCGATAGTGTTTTACCACTCAGCGAGATCTTAACATCTTATTTATACTGCATAATTTCATTCTTGAAAGTTTTCATTTATGAGATAATCCTAACTACTATCTTGGGATAGTCATCATATCTTCTCGTCATTTCTTAGAAGTACTAGCCTGATTAGGTTTCAAGGATATCATTCCGCCATATTCCTTTAAAATTCACTTTTGATTTTAAAACAAACTTGACATCTCTACCTAAGAATAATGGTAAGCGTACACTACACTCTTCTAATCATCAACATATCAGTTCATTATCTGAACCCCATTGTAAGTCAATATATAAAACTTCACAGTATCACGTTTCCTTCAAACACTAGTTGACATAAACACTATAAGATATGACCTTCATCCCGAAATCACCTAAGACATGATCAACTTTGGAAATGGTTTGGATAACCACTTGCCACTAACAAGACTTTCCTACAACATCATTACAAACCATCTCACATCAACAAATATCTTACACCTTTGATTAACAACAGTTACCCTAACAACAACAAAACTATTCCATTTTGAGGCACTATATAGACAAAAGTGTTAGTTAACCATTTGTTGGACTAAGGTGTTCAGAGATCACCCACGAAACAACTAAGGAAACCATACAAATTAGGCTCCATGCCGCACACTATCACCAAAAACTCCATGTTAGAAATTAAGGTTTTATTGATAGCCTCGATATAATAAGATATGATTCGTTTTGAGAATCGGGAAAAGCCAAACTTTAGGTATATTGAACTCTATAAGATTTTAACAAAACCCTTTAGGTTATCAACTTAAGCCATATGGTACATAATACATTCTATGACCAGAAACTTGATAACGCAAAGATTAGGATTCGGCGCATATAAACATATTTTCCTAGACACTTCAACATTAGTAACACACACTGAATTCCGGGACAGAATTCCCATTAAGGTGGTGAGATCAGAACCACCCGCATTTTAGGTTACTTTTCATTTTCGAGAATTTACTATTCACTTTCACTATTCATCCCGTAAAATTTTTATTTCACATTCTCGTAAGATAAATTATTTTAGTAATGACCGAGAGTTCGACAATCGTTAGATCATTTTCGCAAGAGTTATTAAGAAAACATCGCTTTAAAGTTTCGCTTTGACTAGACACCATTTAAACATCACGCCGCATAACGAAAATCAACCCCGACAATTTTCCTCGTGATCACATAAATTTTAGATCACTCATGATTAATTTGAGAATTTTAAAATTCATTTTATGTTACCAAATAAACCTCACAATGAACGAAACTAAACTTACGTTTTAAACAATTCTACTTACATCCGACTTAACGATTCTTGCACCGTGTTTCTAATATCTTTTGACACTTTTACATTTTTGGAAAAGTCAAACATATTTCCTCTTCCTTTGACCATAAAGGAATTAACCTTGTACGCTCTACATTTTACTTAAATCGCGTAACTTTTAAACTTCGCAAATAAGCTCTTAAGTTATCCCGCGTATGACGAAAAATCACATTTTGACATCTCATATCACTTTTAGACTAATTTTAGTCTACTCTAAATAAATTCACGGTCGCTTCCCTAAAATTTCGTTCTTTCTCGATAAACCGCGAATTACACGCTTTTTACGTATTTCGACTTTTAGCGGCGTTTTGCACACAATGAGACTTATCACCCATTTTATATTTTTAGATGGAGTATAATGATGAGTTTAATCATTCCTATAAGTTTCATATTTTTACGATACCCGGTTTTACGTTTTATGGCTTAACGGCTTACGATTAGCGATTAACGGAACCAAAACTCACTCCGTAACCAAGATAATACCAAAACTAACCACCTAAGTCATCTTATCTTCACTTGGCCGACCTAGGGGGGGGGATTCATCATTTTGGTGGCATCATCCTAACCATGGTTCATTTAGATCATTACAAGTGTCCTAACTTAACCATGGTTAATAATTAACCCAATATATGGTTAACAAAACTTACCCTCCTATAAATAGCAAGTAAAATGCATCCTAAGAACCCTCATATTCTGTTCTTGGTCGTTCATATCACAAATCATACACATCTTCCATAATTTGATCCATAAACCCAAGTTTATGCATAGAAGTTCAGTAGTAAGTTACTACATCAAATCTCTAGCAAGTTTAAGTGATTTTCTTGAGTTTAGATCCACTCAAGTCACTTACTACTTCATCACCAACTCTTCAAGATTTCAAGGGTGCCAAGGTGTGGAAAGCTAGCTCAATCCGAAGTCCTAAGTGTTCAATCAAAGTCCGATCCTTACTAGTTACTCCTTTCTTATTGAAAGCCAAAAGTTGTAAGCAACTTATCACCACCATCATCTCATCTTTATTATTCATAATCTTAACTATTTCATGCTAAATATATAGTTACTATGTTGGATCATGATGTACAAAAATCTTTAAAACAAGTTATAAGAACCTATATGTTAAACTTGGGTTAGTAAGTGTATAAATGATAAACTTTTGTACAAAGTTTCCACAAAATGGACCACATATAGATCTAATAATCTTCATATTCTTGTAGATAATATTAAAACAAAAACTTAGCAATTTGAATCACCCGAAACGGACAAACGAGTCAAAAGTTATAGGCAAAAGAAGTTAGCGAAACCTAAACGCCAAAACTGCCAAGTAGAAGCTGTTTATGGTTCTGCCGTTTTAAAAGTGGCACTTCTGGTCCGAATCATCAAAAACTTAAAACACGAAAGTTGTTCGGAACGCCGTTTTCCATCAATATCAAAGAAGCTCGGACCTTGAAAACGCTTAAACAGGCCATTAATTTTCAAAAACAGAAACTGCCCTATATTTAGTCTCCTAACTATACTTTTGTCACAACTAAAAGCAAACCAAGAGGCCTAATGGCCATAAGCCAAGACCACGGCTACGGCTAAGGTCAAAGCTAAGTCTCAAGACCATGGTAGTCAAGACTAAAGTCACGGCAAGGCCATGGCTAAAGCCTTAAGGCTTGTTTAGCCAAGACCGTTAACTAAGGTGATCATATTTATGAAAACGACGAGAACTTGTAAAACTAGATACTTATTAAAAACATGATAAACTTTATGTTATAACAATCTTCACTCAAAACATATGTTGTATCTACTAAGTGCTACAAAAGTAGGGAGCTTCATGTGAGGGGTTTCATTTGAGTAAAACGATCGACGAGTCTTTGGATTTACGATTTAAAGTGTCCTAGCTCCTCGAACGCCATCGCATGACCTCTCGAATTATGATGGCCGAACGGTAGTCGATATATATAAACTATACACGTTTTCACAACTAGACCATTTCTATAAACGACATACACAAAACCATGTAATCGCATCATGATCAACGTAGGAATATATATAGGATGGTTTATGTTTCCTAAAACATTATTCCAAACTTAAGTCGCAGCATTTCATTTTTAGGTTGCACGTAGGAGTTTTCCGACTTATCCATCATCCGTTAAAGTACTTAACATCATTTACACTACGGTGAGTTCATAGCCCCACTTTCTATTACTTAATTGTTTTACAAACCCTTGGGGGAGATACATGCTTTATTTTAAACCGAACACATTGCTTTCAAACTATATACTTATCTCGATTGTTATTAGCACTAAGTTACCGCATTTGCCAAACTTAAGTCCCTTAATCATGAATCATTAATCACTATGTGAGAATGGCGCGAATATTGTGAATAGATCTATCGATTGACGAATCCCGTTTGTGTTGACCGTGTCAGGTAAACAAACGCACTATATTTGAGTAACATTGGTAAAACGGCAATTTTACCCGATAGGCACGCACCGACATTTTCTCCAATTAATTTTGGAACACGTTAACGCCTTGATTGCATGATGCTTAGTCTAATAATAACTGCTTTGGTTTTGAACCATTGGTGTGAGTCTATAGCTCACACTACAAACATTATGTGTTCAACTCGATTTCCTAAACTCTATGAATTTCACTCAACCTTTGTGTTGACAGTTTTAAGCATGTATTTCAGTCCATATTGTACGAGGTCGGCACGGAGAAGCACGGATACTCAAGAAGGCTATAAATTTTATTATCATTCGAAAACCTATTTAATGTATTTTGTAAACAATGGAACCAACTGGGACCTCATTTTTGTAAACTCGATATTTATATAAATCGAATGATAAATCTTTTAAAACGACTCCATTAGAGTTCGTTTTCTATTGTTATGATCGTTGTGCCATGAAGTAACACCCGTTTGAATTCGGCTGCAGATCACGAAATTGGGGTGTTACACTTAATTTGTTTTCACAATGTCAAAGATGAGTCCCGTGTAATTTTCAAAGTACGGGCACTTATCAAATCCTTACCAAAAGAAAGGTCGCTTATCAAACTATGATTTATTACTCGTAATAGTTGCACCAACATTGACGAAGCACAAAAGATGTTTCATTTTACATGTGTGTATCCTTTGCGTGAATTTGATAGTGTTCCATGTTCACAATAACTAAAAGGTAAAATTAAAATAAGTTGAATGAATTGTGTGACCAAACTTATATGGTTGAATTTATTATATACGGGGTTTTTTACAAAAGTTTTGGCCGTACAATAGCAACGTATTTTTTCAAATGTATACCACGTCTGATTTCTACTATCTTAAATAATAGGAGTAGCTTTTGTTGGGGAAGTTAGCCATTGGAAAACGTTATGACTTCACGCTGCGTTCTCGAGTTTGGATTTGGAAGGAAAAGAAAGAAAATGAAAGGAAATAGAAAAAATGGTGTGTTCTCGAGTTTTTGTCAAACAGAAAGGAAAGGAAAGTGGAAGGATTTGATAGGAAAATTAAGAGGTTTTTCCTACCAAATTTTCCTACCAAATATGGGCTGATTGGAAGGAAACAAATTTACACATAAACTATTTATTATAAACTAAGTTATATAACCTTCATTATTTTATATATCTTTTGTTATAGATGTATTTCTATGTTTAAAAAGTCATAACTATAATTTTTCTTTTTTCTTTCTTTTCCTTCCAACTCGAGAACACGACTTTGTTTATTTTCCTTCCATTTCCGCTCATTTCCTTTCAACTCGAGAACATGAAATATAAATGCCACTTTCTTTTCTTTCCACTTCTTTTCTTTACTTTTCTTTACCTATCATTTCTATTCCCACAAAAAAAAACTCGAGAACAGAGCGTCAGTGTCAAATGATATGGTATCTTCATCTTTTAAGTCTCCTATATCAATATACCTTTTGCAAGCTCGTTTTTTAATGGTCTCGTAATTGGACTGTGGGTGAATTGGTTGGGTCAGTGGACTGGGGGAGTTTATTAAGGGTCAAAGGGTAACTGGGGGTTCAAGGGGGATTAATTGGACTGTGGGTTTTAATATTGGGGGTTTAAATGGGATAAAGGGTAGTGTTTATTTTTAAAAGGGTTAAGGTTTATTTGTTTGGTTAAGTTTATTTAACTAGGTTAGTTTTTAGGACTAACCTTGCAAAATAGGGACTAACTTTGTAAAAATGTTTTAAGGGACTTAAGATGTAATTGGGGTAAAGGTAAGGGTGTGATATGAAATTATGGTAAGGATGATCCATAAATGTAGAAATCTTTTCCCGGGTCCTGCTTTTCACACTTTTCAATCTTTACTAATGCTTTTTATTCACTTAAATAGTTAAATCAAATGTCATATGAGTGAGATATAACATGTTAAAGATGACGTTTTATTCATATTACTTTGTTCATCAATTTTTATTCATGAACATTAGTTTATTAGTACATCAATTAAGACTTTAGGGTTTTAGGTGTTGGGTTTGGGGTTTAGTTCATCAGTTTTTGTTCATCATTTAAGAAATTGATGGGAATAATTGATGAACCAAAAACATAACACAGAACAATAACTGATGAACCAAAAACAACTAATGTTTATCAACTAAAAAAACATAAACTAATTGATGAACCTATGATAACATAATAGATAAAATAAACAAACTGATGAACCTATAATAACATAACAACTAAAAGTCAAATAACTGATGAACAAAAAAAAACATAAGCTAATTGATGAACCTATGATAACATAATAGCTAAAAGTTAATAACTAAAGAAGAAAAAAAAAACTAATGTTCATCAACTGAAAAAACATAAGCTACACAAATCAACAAACTGACGAACCTACGATAATATAACCTATGAACAAAAAAATATAACCAAAAAAGCACTAACAGATGAATATCGGAAAAAAATAAAAAATAAAAAATTACTAACCTGTTTTGGAACATTTGCCTATGTTTACAGTTTTAGGAATCTTTTATATAATAAAACAAAACCCTTATTGGGAATTTTTCATTTCAAAAAAATCAATTCATACCTAATTTGGTAATATTTTTTAAAATTTGATTTTATTTTGGATTAAAAAAAAAATAAGTAAAGCTAATTATTTCCTAATTTACCTAAAAATTTATAAAAAACGTTTTTTAACGCATATACACAAAAAAGCTGAAAAATACACATGGGTGTGAGTGTTACTTTTCATAACTGGGGATGAAATATATAATTTAGAAAAAAAAAAACGGAGGCCTACTCCATGGATATCCATCTCCATCCCCTTCGCCTTACAAATCTCATTTGAAGAATAACCCTAACCCTACCACTAAAAACCCTGACCTTTTTTTTTCTTCTTTTTCTCATTGACCCAACGAAAATACCATAAAACAATATCAAGCTTTAGTTATTAAGTTAGTGGATTAATTGAGGTTCCAAAGTTCTTCAACGTCCGATTTTCACGAGGTCTTCCACGGGTCGAAACAACAATGGTTGCTAACGTCCTTATGCTCTCAAAACCAGATCGATCTCATACAGGTGAACACATTGAATTTTAAAATTTATAAAATAGCTGGATTGATTGAGATTTAAAAGTTGCTAAGTTTATAACCTTTTGAACTTTTGGCTAATTGTGGTTTGGTTTTGCTTTTATTGAACAACTGGAGCCTACATATTATGATTCTTTTTTTTTTTTTTGGTTAAATTCTCATTGTGTGATTGATTTACTATAGTGGACTTAAGGGTTTGTGCCAATGCAAGAGGCGTAGAAGCCCCAGACGACATATCAGCATAACCTGTACATTGCTGTTGCACTGGCCTGTTATACGGATGAAGTGTCGGATGGTTGGATGATGCTAATTGTGACTTGTGAGACGGATACATCTAATAATAAGTCGCCGTTGGAACCGCACCACGTGTATGGTGCTGAATATTCTGTGGATGCGAAACAACAGTATCAATAAACTGTGGCTGCTGCTGCTGGTGATGCATCTAAGTATGCTGTCAATCAACTTGTGTATTTGACATGGATATTAAATAAGTAGAAACCGCCATTTGCTGATGTTGCTGTTGCTATTGTTACATCTGAATTCTAGCATTCTAATCACTCACATTACTATTATTACTACTCAACTCACCAGTTCGGTCAATGTTATATATTACAGATCTCAGTTATATTTTATTTGTTCATGGTCATATGTTTGTTGTGCTTTTGTGTCTAAATTCCATTAGTATTTTTGAATAATTATTAGGTACCTTTGTTGGGTTTTGTATATCATCCTACGACTACTACAGTAATCATTTTCTATACATTTTAATTAGTTATTTGTTTATGTGACTTATGCCTTAAGGTTGTTTTGATTATTGTTTTTGTGGTTTAAGGATGTTTTGAATAAATGTGAATTGTGTGTTTTTATCCGGTTTTAGTCACGGTGGGTTTCAGATAAATAATTGCAGTTTCTAGATGTTCAAATCGATTATCAGGTATGGATTTATGTTTGGTAGTGAAAATTTTAGAAACAGATGCTGCTCAACCTTGCAGGAAGGTTAATTAAAAAAAAAGCTGATAACTTAAATTATCATTTACCTTAAAATTTCATTCGGTTTTCCGTCAAATTTATAATGATTTTTACTGACCTTTGTGTTAACTGTAGGTATAATATAATTGTTCAGAGAAATTTGAGAAACATTTGAGCTTACTATCTGCGGTGCAGGATTCCGTGCTTCTCGACACTTTGGCTGACAGATATTCATGTAAGTATGCTGTTTCTTTGAGGTTTTGGGTCTGCACAAGCGTTAACTTGCTCTCATATTTTGGAACCACGCTTACTCTACAGAGTAATGTGATTCCACTTATTTGTTGGCAATCCATCAACTGTAAGTAAAAATATTGTTTTAATCATGCTTTTTTTTGCTGAAGAAGTGCTATAATGTCACTTTTAATACGGAGCAGGTATTTCTCGGTTTTGAGTATATTTTTGAGTGAACATGGTGAAGGAGCGAGAACGGGAAAAGTGATTGACGCAAAATTTGAAACATATTAAGAAAGAATTGCACCGCCGCAATAACTTCGTACAATCGTCGGCTATAGGTATTCTTATTTTAACACGCGTAGGTATTAACTTCTTTTTGCTTCATAAGTTTTGATTTATACTGTGCTGAAACATGTATACAGGGGGAGACTATCATGTCCTACAGCGTTTTAAAAACTGCGTTTTGTGTTGACGAACACTTGGATAAGAACGTGTCTGCCAAAAGGTGTAAGAAGGATAATTGTATGGGTATTATCTATGTGGAGAGGGGTCGAGTGTCCCTAGCGCACGGGTCAGTTGTTTGAACAGCTCGGCACGATGTTCCCGATCTTTTAAGTGAGGTGTGCACGCCGGATCAGGGTATTGTGAATATAAACGACAGTGGCATGACTCCGTTGGGCCAGTCAGTGGTTATTGGTAGTTGCCATGAAACTGCCAATGTTGTCAACAACCGTGTAGGAGATCACAACCTCAAGAGGAAAGAATGTGTTCATGAACAGTTGGATACGGTCGTATCAACCAAAAGGTGTAAGACGGATAGTTGCCAATGTGGGTATTCAGTATATGGAGAGGGTTCCATTGTCCCTAACGTAGGGGGTGAATGGAGTGATTGTCTTGGGTACGATGGCGTTCAACGTTTAGGCCAACGGGCTGCAGTTAACGTTTCATCCGTGTTAAGTGAAAGCAATAGTTGTATCTTATCTGTTTCGAAAAGGAAAGTTACCTGCATCGAGCAGCCTCAGTTGCAGAAAAATGCTAAAACGCTCAGGTTACTATCTCAGTACTGCGCACCTATGGGTATCTCAGAGGATGTAGCCCCAAACTGTGGTTGTCATCACAATTATGTGCCGGTTTGTGGTGAACTACACGCACCCGGTAGTATAAATAATAATTGCTGCTCACAGTCAACAAGAGGTATGCAAAATGTAGAATGTGTTGTTCCACATCCCTTTGGGTTTGAAGGTGATATTCTGATTATACTTATTTTGAATCTCATATACCCTGTAGCACATTTGAAACAACGCTTCATTTTTTATTGTATTGTTGCAGGGACGATCGTGGACCAGTCATTTTGGACTTCCAGTCAGGGACCATTGATCATGATGCAATAAGCAACTGATAATGTTTTTATCCAGGGTTCGTTCTATGTTTGTAATTAATTCGGTCACTAAATTCTATGATAATATTGCTAGCATAATTTACTTACGTTTCTTTGCAGCGGGAAGAGGAATTATGTATTCAATAGTTGGTTGACAAGCGAGCATTTTGTGAAGTAATGGTAGAAGCAAAACTAGCAAGTTACACTGAAGCAGACGTCCTACAAATGTGTTGCTACAGTTTTGAATCAATGTTACAGGTTTTTTTTTTTATTTTCTACAATGACTAATTGTTTGGTTTGTTTATGTGCTCATAAATTTTTCCATAACGTAATTGCAAATTGTTATGTATCATCTGCTTGATTTCCTCCGTATTCTTTTTTGAAAGTGCTTAACTGTAAGTATGAAAACCAAAAATCAGGCATGCAAGAAAAAGGTGGTATAGGTTTTGTCAGTGAACCATTGTTCCCATAACGGTGTATTCCTTCTTTAGATGACAATGACAGGAATGAGGCAAGAGAGTTGGGATGTGTGGCTGCATGCAGTGTTAGTGCGGTTAACGCTCAAAGAGCAGTGAGTGCGCAACCGTTAAAGAGAAAGGGTGTTTTTGCACGCGAGTTCGAGTCTGGTTTTAACGATAAAGGTTTAGGCATATGCCTACTGACGCTCAATCGTTAGCAGGGACACTGGCTGATGGTTTCAGTCTCGATGGTCAAAAAAATTCAGTAGAATTGGGATGTGTGACTACATGCAGTATTAGTAGGGTTAACGTTGGAGGCATGTCGGATGCGCAAGCGTTAGACAGGAACCAATATGTCACTGAATGCGGTGGCAGCTGTGTTGATGTAGAAAGGTTGGAAGACGTGTACACGTTAAAGACAAACACTGCCTTCATAGGACATCTTCCATCTGGTGTTTATGATGAAAGCTTTAGCCAACTGCCTTCTGAGAGTCATTCGTCAACAAGTATAGCAGGTATAGGTAGTAGTACATTTGGTCAAAACGATCCAACTCAGGTTCCTTTGAAGAGAAACATTGTTTGTAAGGAACAAGAGCGATCACATAATAAAAAGAAAGATCGAGACACTGGTGAAGGTGCTACGTTGTCGGAAAGTGAAGTGGGTGGAGGTTCTGCCACCATACGTGGGGTTTCTGCTTTCTCGGTTGACCGTCTTAGTCATCAGCTCCCACTCGACCAGCCGACCCAGCCTGCTTCAGGTTATCACGAATCGGTTTGCGTTGGAGGCACAACGGATGAGCATGCGTTAAAGACAAAGTGATATGTTATTGAATGTGGTGGCAGTGAGGCTGATGTAGAAACCCCAGAAGGTGGGTGGACGCTAAAGAGAAAAAGCATCTTCATAGGAAATCTTCCATCTGGTGTTGACGGTGAAAGTTTGAGGCAACTGCCTTCGGATACATGTTCATCAATAAGTACAACAATTGTAGGTAGTAGCACATTTGCTCAAAACGATCCAATACAGGTTGGGTTGGAGGGTAAGCAGGCGCGAAAGAGTCTGGTTGTATCAACTCTTGACAATGGGAAGCCTAAAGCATGGATACTAAACGTAGATCACCACTTGCTTTATGATGTGATACAAGAACCGACGACCGGTACGTGCTGTGTTATTTTAGTTTTTTTGGAAGAAAACATAGTATACGTTTTTTGGTTTGTCATGTCATGAAAGTTTTATGGGTTTTTTTTGGATATTTGCAGCCTGTACGTCACATACAAAGGTGCTAGACTTACAGTTTCACATCGGTGTTGTCCGGACAACTTGATTGCCACAGTTCTGTTGTGGGTCTCCAATAGTTGGCTTCTGATAATTCTGACCCTTTCAACAGCGTCCCAAGTCAAAAAAGACATTGTCCATATGCGGTTATAGTTATCTGTGAGCCTGTTTCTGCTCAGCCAAGTCTTAAATCTGCGTGCTCACGGCCTCAGGTTATGCCTACCACTGATAAAGGGAAAGCTAAAGTAGACACTGCGTCTCATTCGGACACCCGCTCGACGTATATGGATTCTCCAGCCGTTGGTGGCCATATGGATGTCGATCCACTACAACCAGTTCTTACAGGTTTGCTGCACTTTATTTTCGTTTGTATTCTTTCTTTAAGTAACATGCGTTTCTTTTTGGTCATTTATGCTGTCTGCACACTCTTATTCATCTTCTACAACATTTGCAGCCGGTGAGGGACCTGAGAATGTGCTGGACTTTCATGCAGTTGTTCAAAACGTTCACGCGCCAGACACTATTCAATAAACAGTTCGTCCGGTGGTTGTTCGATATCACCTTTTATACCATCTAACTGGATAAAGTACAATGTTAGATCGCACCCGCTGCTCATTTGTATGTAGTGAAAGGCAAGTCATAAACTATTTTGTTAACAGCTTGCATTGTAGCATAAAATTTAAATGTATCGGGTCGAGATTCACATATGTTTGGTCGATATTTGTTACATGTATTAGCTCAAATTTATGACCAAAAACATACCTATGTTACATTAGTTTCTCGGCTTTAATACAGGGAACCAGTAAAATATGTATAGAATATAAGCAATTTTGTTACAAGGATGATTTGACAAAGTTTGGGATGCATAAAAGATTTGTTGTTGTCAAGTATGCAACGAAACAGAGACTTCAAATTGCCCTCCAAGCCATATCAAATGCTTAATTGTATGGTCACCATTTGGTATGCCTCTTCACGTATAGTTGACTGTAATAATGGCGAATTCACACCTGTTGCAATTCCTTTATTACCAAGTGGTTGCAAGAGACAACCTGTAAGTTGATTTGCAGATTGAAAATATAAATTTGACTTAACTTATGTTTCAGTTAAGTACAAAGTAACCAAGTTGTAATTATAACAACCACAATTATGACGCACCTGTGTATTGTGTATTTAAAGGGATATTGAACCAATATGTTGTTTTAGAAAGAATGATACAAACAAGTTACAGGTTTTGGTTTTGCAAGCAGGTATGGACCTGCTTATTTCGTATTGGTTTTGCAAGCAAGTGTGGGTTTCGCATGCTATCTTAATTTTATGTGTAATTTGAGTTTGTTAAATTTTTTACCTCGTATTGGAGTAATTTTTTTTGTGGTTAAGCTACTTTTATCACCAAAAATTATTACTTTCATAAAACTTGATCATGGAACTTTGTTATTATTATGCTTGCAGCACAATGGAATGGAGAGGAATGTGTACAAGTACATTAATCTACTAAGATGATGACAATGTGTGACATAACTCCCCAATTTAATGCAACCTTATAAGACCTTTCAAATACTATTTATACATAACTCAAAAGAAGCTTGATCGGCTTGCAATATCGCGTCGGAAAAACCAAAAAAAATAAAATAAAAATAAAAGGCAACTAACTTATGGTTGTGATTTGAACAAGTCTTGCAACCATCCAAGACCTATTAACATTTTTGTTCATACTTAACCAAAATAAAACTATAGGTTAAGTAAGGTTTGGATTTGTTAAAATGGCATCTTTAATCTTAATCTAACTAAATCTTCAGTTTCGTAACTTCAGTTTTATAATTATGATTTAATAAAGAAATATATGACAAAACCTAATTAGTTATACCAATTTATTTTTAGGCTTTTAGCTAAGCTATTTTGATCCAAACCAAAATGATACAAATACAATCACAACATTAAAGTATTCATAAACCGTAACTTAAAGATATGAAACATCTTTCGTGACTTAAGTACGAAAGTTATGAATAATGGTTATAATCTTTTATATATAATAAGAGATGTTTTTTTTTTTTTTTTTTTTTTTAATTTTATTTTTTATTTTTTTTGCCAATTGCAATTTTCTAATACTAACTTATTATAAAAGTTGCCGTCAATTTGAAAGAGACCGAACTTGTCTATGTGAGACGGTGAGCCAATGCCACCACCCATAATTATGTAATTTATGTGTGAAGTTTGATTTACTTATCATGGTGTAGATAATGAAAAACTTGGGATCTTCATTCTTTTAGAAGATCGTGAGAATTGTCATTTTCAAGTAGCTTTGACATTTTCTTTTTTCTTACTTGAATTTAATTATGTATTATAAAATTTATATTTTATTAATATCTTTACAAATTAGAATATATTTTAAAAAATAAGAAGAAACAAGAAAAATAATTTAGAACCTGTTAAATTATTTTTCATACATTTTATAATTTATAATATCTTTACAAATTATATTATATTTAAAAATAGGCGAAGCAACAAGTAAAACAATTTAGAACACGTTCAATTGTTGTTCATACATAATAATACATAAATGAAATTTTTAGAAAAAAGCGTGCAAGATCTTGAGATATAACTAAGAATATGTAAACAACAAAACAAATATCATATTTACAATTATTAAACATTAGACGTACTTACAAAATAAAAAACTGCTTTAAAACACAATAACTAAATTTAAACTTCACAATTTTTTTGCACGGGAATAAAAACTAGTCAAGACATAATAACACCTCAACAACTTGAAATTCCGTTTCAGAGACTTCAAGTTCACTTGCAAAAATACAAAGTAATATAATTTACTACATTACCTATTTTATCTTTATATACTTTTTCTATCATCAAATTTGCAAGTTAATCGACGCCTTAACCTATAACAGGTTGTTTTGGACAATCAATCACATTAAACAATAATTTTTGGAACACAGAAAAGCAAGAGCATGAATCCAGGTTAGGGTAACAAGCATTTTAAACATTACAGGTGACTTTATAAGGCGGTGTATGTTCAACAGTACACTGATAAAAACAAAAACGTATGTTATGAAACTAACATGTGCCGTAGGTGGTATTATGAAACTAAAACGTGTGATAAAAACAAAACCGTGTGTTATGAAACAAAACAGAGAATCAATGGTCAACATGTTCAAACAATCAACAATTCCAATGCGCTCATCAGTAAAGACTAAAGAGTATCACCGGTCAAAAAGTTCAAACATAATGGTCTCAATTATACTTCGGGCGAAACAGCTTCTTTCTTTTGCTCATATTTCTTTGGCTTCATTCAAGTAGTACCTTTCCTGTCAATATTAAAACAATAAAATGAGCAACTAAAAAGAAGTACAATAAACTTAGTTAAAATTTATATGGAAAATTATTTTGTAAATTTAGTACCTTTCCTGAAAATTATTTTGTACAATCTATATGAATAGACCAGTGTAAAAAGATTTTACTAAAAAATCGTTTCCTGCAAATGTCATACTGCTGCCACAATATAAAATTAAAAAACACAGCCCATGTGTGACAAAAGAAAAAGGTTAAATGCATTTTAAGGATCAAAAGGGACATTTTTGGGTGTTAAATGTTCAACTACAAAAGCAACAGGTCAATGATTCAGCCAATAAGCAGGTAGAATAAGGTCGGTCGATATCAATGAACTAAAAAAAAAAAACAAAGGTTAGGGTCAGATGTGTTTAGAAAATGACATGTGGCCTTATAGTGGTACTATACTAGATCGCCGGTGTCTATTCAATGCATGCCACATCAACTTTTTTCCCAACATTAATAACAAGAAACAAGAGTAATCAAAAAAATTGGGAACAGGGATAGTAGGTGTTTTTTAACTGGTTGCTTTTTCAGTTTTTGTCAACACTCAATGTTTCATCAGCACCTAGACTTCTTATCTCGTTTCTTTTGATATGCTTTTTCCTGGGCATCCAAAACAATGCACCCATTAAAACTTACTGTTTAAAGATAACTATGCAAGATACCAGCCACGCATGTGGCAAAAACAGCTTTGTTTCCAAAAACATTGCACAGAACAGAAACAGATGTAAAACGGTGTACCAGTTTGCTTTCAGTTTTTATCGGCACTCTTTGCAAGCACTCTCTTTAATTCAGCCTTGAATCGCTTATATTCCTGTGCTGCTTTTTCCTGCATGGGTCAAAAACGTAGCAATTAAAGCCTGTTGTTTAAAATGATTATGTAGATACTAACTGCTGCAGATGTGACATAGACAACTTCTTTGTTTCCCAACAAATCGAACAAAAAAGGTAGATTGATTTGTAGAGTGAGATAAAGGTGTTGGGGGAAACCGCAAGATTGACTCATAGAGCAATATTGTTCAGTCAACTTGACTACTTAAACAACATAGTGTGATATGTTGAACATGTGAATCGTTATTGCTTCTGTAACATATTTGCTCTCTAAAAAAGATTAGCTAACCATTATCAATGCATGACCGACGAACCAGAGGTGTAGCCACAACTGTTGGCTCATTGAGTTTGCGATAAGAGCAGGGCCAGTCAATTAAAACAAAATAAATTAGCCGTTCAGTGGGTTGGATTGAGTCGGTCAATCACAATGAACAAAATATTTAACACAACCGAAAGATCAAACGCATTTAAAATATTTACATGAGAGGTCAGGGGCGTTTTATATGGTTGCAGATTGCAGTTGATAGCTAATTTACAACATTATCATTACTAATGGGAGGTCAGGGGCGTTTTATATGGTTGCAGATTGCAGTTGATATCTAACTTACAACATCATCATTACTAAAATAAAGTAACTTCAGAATATTAGTCATCTGTGTTATTATTTCAGCTTGGAATAATGAAAACAAATAACAGAAACCAAATTCGAATAATATTCACATTTTGCAGAGGATTCTTCCTCGAGAAAAAAAGAACATATTACAGATGCAACCATTTGAAGTCTGGTTGTGCAGCAAGTAGATCTCACACTCTTACTGTGTTAAACTTTCACACTGGTGAAAGTCAGATGCATTTTGAAAATTATATGCAACTTTTAGGTAATATATGTTGTACAATCAGTGTGTCTTAACCAGTAAACCCTCATGTGAAATATTCTACAAGTTAACAGGCTGAAATGGTTTGGTCAATTACAATTAACAAAAATCATTATAGCTAAAAATCGATAGTTTGGGTCAGATGCATTTTGACATAGGCACATAACCTTAGCTGGTTTATGATGTTCTGAAAATAAACATTCAACAGTTTTAACCATAATGTTGCATGTTGGTCACAATATTAAGCCCAGATATTGCCCAAAACAGAAAAGGTTGATATAATCAGGAACAAGAAAAGCGTACCAGCTTCCTTCTTTTGCTGATGATCCTTCTTTTGCTGACATAGGCACGGAACCTTAGTTGGTTTATGTTGTTCTGAAAATAAACATTCAACAATTTTAACCATAATGTTGCATGTTGGTCACAATCTTAAGCCCAGATATTGCCCTAAACAGAAAAAGTTGATAGAATCAGGAACAAGAAAAGCGTACCAGCTTCCTTCTTTTGCTATAATTGTTACTTTCCTGTCAATAATCAAACAATAAAATGAGCAATTAAAAAGTAGTACAGTAAGCATTAGATTGAAAATATAGTTTACTGTAGAAGGAAACTCAGGTAGGGTTAATGAATCAGGAACAAGTAGCAAGTACCAGATTCCTTTTTTTGCTCACAGCGAAGCTTTCCCTTTTCACTGCAGCCTCCCGATACTCCTGCATAAGTCACACCACACGTCAAGGAATCCAGAGATAGGTTCACCTGTTAGAAGTTTTGATCTATGGGCTTTCATCTGGTAGCTAAAACAAGCTACGTTTTATAATTTCGCATTTTGCAGAGGATTCTTCCTCATGAATAAAAACAGACGCAACCATTTTAAGTCTGGTTGTGCAGCAAGTAGATCTGACAATGTATTACTGTATCAACCCTTTGACCAATTATTAAGTAAAAAGTGAATGCAACTTATGTGTTCAAATAGCATATTAACAGGCTGTTTTGAGACAATGGTTTCAATGGCTTATGTGATTAACAAGGCCAACTAGTATTATGTCGGGTCAAAGAAAACCAAACAGAAAAAATATACCATACACACAAAAGATGTTATTAATCACAAAAAGGTTCTGCAAGTTTATAATTTTCAGACCCCACTTGTTTCCTGCATATGACTGTATGAAATCCCAACTGATGCCAAATAATGAAACTTATACCAGCCGTAGGTAAACCTTACACTACTAAACCAACAGGTGAACCAGTAAAGCAGGTTGAAAAGGGCAATCAATTAAAATGAGCTTGAAAGAAGAGCTTGAAAGGGACCTTCTTGGTATCTTCCTTAGTGGTCTCTTCAATGTCCACGGATGTTTTGGATTCAGTTAGGATCAGTTTACTCCCATCACAGAATATAACGGTCACAAAACGAATCTGCAAATGAGAAGTGTCAAAAAATAAAACTACCAAAGTTCAGCTATAAAATTTGAACAATTTAAATTTTCAAACCTTGGAAAGTCTTTTCTTCAAATTTTTACTTGTGGTTGCTACATAGTCGATACCATATTCTGGTGTTTCAACAACACACATTACGCAATCATCAATCCTTGGTGGGTGTTTTGTATGACCACACATAACATACCCAATGGAAGGATAAGGCTTTTTATGGTTTGAAGCACACCTGAATAATAAAATAATACAAGTTATTACAAAAAAAAACACAAACTAGACCAGTCACCATCTTATTGCTTGTTACCTTGTAGACATAAGAGCAACTTGACGACCCAACAGTTTGGAAATGGGGTCAATAATGTGGCGACTAACTCCTTCACGCAGAATAAAGTGTTTATACAGCATGTCCGTACATGAGGCGAATAACTCCTCCATGTGAGGACCCAACATGAGGCGAATAATACCTTCATCAATGAAGACATTTACCGTAGGGTCCTTGAAATCAGCTGCAATTCAAAAAAAAATTAAAAAAATTAAAAAAAAATGTTTTTATCCAATCTTAAAAATTGCCAGATTTGAAGTTACAGATCAAAA
Source organism: Chrysanthemum lavandulifolium (assembly GCA_022545495.1). NCBI lineage: Eukaryota > Viridiplantae > Streptophyta > Magnoliopsida > Asterales > Asteraceae > Chrysanthemum > Chrysanthemum lavandulifolium. The sequence continues at coordinate 72,250,311 of CM040245.1, read as the reverse complement.
ACATATTAAAAAGTTTCTTGAAAAAAGAAACAGGGACTTTAATCTAAAATTAATAAAAATGACCACAAGAAACTTTCTATCATCTTTAAAAAATGAATAGATCCAAAGTTACAAGTCAAAAAATATATTTAAAAATTTAGATGACAATAGGTGGTGTAATAAATTTTCAGTTAACAAACCTTCTTTAAGCATATTCATAATATTTCTTTCTTCATGATGCGTTTCAAATAACAATTCACCAGGCATAACTTCATCCTTAACCTGCACATGACAGAAAGTTCTTTTAAAATAGGCCCTTGCATATTGCTAAAGTCATTTCCATGCAAAAAAGTCAACATGGCTTCATTGTGATTAATACCTCAAAATCAGGAGCACCTTGACGGCTTTTAGGCTTCTCCTTATTGCTAAGATATAAAATTGGAACAGCAGAGATTTTGCGAATAAGCCTTTTCAGCTTTACGTTTCCAGTAGCTAGTATAAAAGTCTCATTAATCCCGTCTTCTTCTATGACATCTTTCAAACAATCAAAGTCTGTTCTAAGATAACCGATAACATCTTTACAGTGATACCTGAAATTTAGAGTAAACATAGAATTATAAACTGTTTTTACAAAGAAAATTTTATTATAGCAAAGTAGCACATACAGTTGAGTAGTCATATCAGTCAGATGCATTCCCAATCGTTTTTGTGTAATACTTCGGAACACGCAATTTGTGAAATAGAATATGATTGGGCCTCCAAGAAGATTCTGTAGAGTTTCAACAGCGAAATTTCCTTCTGGCAAAAGATATCCCTCCAAGAAAAGGGTATCAAACAGAACTCTGAAGGGCCGACGATACTTGAGCCTCTCATAAATTTTGAAATCACCAAGAACCTATATATATCCATATAAGAATCAAGTTTAGCAAAACATAAACACTACAGTAAACAAAGCAAGTATTCTATTATTTCAGTTGACATACATGATTCGGTTACCTTCTATTAGGATACTGTGGATGTAAAAACATATAACGGCGACCCTAAAACATACTGAAAGTAACTGAATAAATGATTTAGAAAAAAATTGGTCCTGTCCAGCAAAATTACATGTGACTTTTTTTAAACATGCAAAAGATAGATACTCAAGAGTCGCCGTGTTACATCATGCCATCTCGGTAAGATGAAGCATAAATTATCATCTTACTTAACAAATCAATTCATTTTAATACTAGCTACTTCTTCACAAAAAGTCAAAATACATGACATATCATGAAATCAGGATCCAAAAACCAAAAAACATATATTTAAATGATCATATGCGCACCTTTATAGACACCTTAGGTGCAGACTCTTGGTACAGTTCAGCACCCTTCATCTTCCGTTCCTTAAAAAAAATCATTAATTATCATCACATGTCTTAGCCATTGAAAATCACATCATTAAATAGAATGGGGACTCACTAACAAAATCGCAAACACATACGAAAAAAATGGCAACATATTCGCATATATATTAACTGAAACAACTATGGCCTAGCTTTTCTGTAGACCTCCATTTAAAATCAGATGCATAATCAAAACAAACAGGTTTGGCGTGTTAATGTCTGCTATGGTATCGACGACTTAATTGCGAACACATAAATGTCAATTAAAAGATACCATCACGTAAAATTTATGTAGAATCGCCTCCAATTTAAAATCATGCGCATATTCAAAACAAACTAACCTAGTGTTTGTTAATGTGTATATTCGCATCGTTAACTATATGGCAACCACACACGTGGCAGATTAATAAATAGATTCACATAAGCATCAATTAAAACAAACTATTGCCTAAATATTTTGTAGAATCAACTTTTCGCAGCCATAACTAAATGGCAAACACATGCGTAACAGATAAACAACAACATATTGACGATAACATCATTTTAAACAAACTAACACTTAAATTTTCTGTATAAACCTCTCTAATTTAACTCACATCCATATTCAAAAGATACAGACCTTAATGTGTGTTAATTTGTGTTTTTGCATCAATAACAATCGCAAACAAATAAATGTCAATCACGTACATATTCAAAACAAACAAACCTAGTGTCCGTTGATGTATGTTATTGCATCGATAACTAAATAGCAAGCACCCCATAACAGATCAACGACACGACAACAGATTCACATAAACATCCAATAAAAGAAACTATCAACCAAATTTCTGTGGAATCGCCTGCATTTCACAAACATATTGAAAAGAAACAAATCTTAGTGTGTGTTCCTAATATTATCATTATCAGTACAAAAAAGCAGAATTAGCATATATTACAACTCATAAATCACCAAAATCTACTATTATTAAACGCATACAAATTTCAAATACATAAACAAACAAATATACAAACAATTAAACAATCGTTTGATAAAACTATATAAACCAGAAATAAATAAATATATAGTAAAAAAACATTTACAACACTCAACAAGTTACTAACAAAATACTTACAAGCTTTTGATTCTTTAAGCCATTTAGCCCAGAAGGATTTACTTCCACAGAACCGCTCTTTAAACTCTTACCTTCCTGATAAAACTTAATCCCAGCAGACATCTGAAATACCACAAAATAGTCAGTTTTTGGTAAATTAATATTCATGACAGTAAAAATGATTATACTCTGTTATGTTGCTACTATTCTTAAATTCATTTATCCAAAAGTGATTAATGAACCATAAACTAACAACACAAGAACCAGTTTCTGCACAATCAATCGCTAGAACAAGCTTATATGAAAGTCTGACGGTCACTCTCAATTACACCTATTGTTACTATCTAGATCAAAAAGCAGAAAACAAACCTACAACTAAACGGTAAAACTGCAAAATAAAAGTCAAAAATCTATATATTGAGATATATCATACAATACTTAGCACGACGCCTTTATTTGCTAGCCGCCAACAGAATTAACAAATATAAATATATATCACTTACATTAAGATATCGGTTAACAAACAACATAATTAACCAATATCTGATTAAAGATGCAAAAACATTACATCCACCAATAAACTGTGATACTTTTGACCTCTAAAAAAGAACATGTGTCATTCAGCGATAGTAATCATTTACATCAACAATAGGGCTTATCACATCCAAAAACCAAACCGGGACGGTAAAACCATAGGGCTTAACAAGTATCAACCAGCTTATAAAAGTAGATAAAATTCACATTTGATCAACAAGTTGCTCTCATTAGAAAAATAATATAAAACAAGTGATCACCTAAATTTTATGTAGATTCGCCTCCAATTTAAAACACATGCACAATCAAAACGACCAAACCTAGTGTTTTCAATTCGATAACTAAATGGCAAACACATACAAACTAACACTTACATAAACATCAAGTTGTTGTCATTAACATATTTAGAAACAAAAAAAAAGGTTATATTTACATAAACTACATCAGCATAATCACGACCTGTTCAACATTTACATTTATAATCATATAAGCCAATATTATACACAAAATGTAACAAAATGCATATACTAGACCTCTAACAAAATGCATATACTAGAAATGCATTGGCATTAAAGACAAAAAAAAATAAACACTACAGTAAACAAAGCAACTATTCTATTATTTCAGTTTACATACATGATTCGGTTACTTTCTATTAGGAAACTGTGGATGTAAAAACATATAATGGCGACCCTAAAGCATACTGAAAGTAACTGAATAAATGATGAAAATTGGTCCTGTCCAGCAAAATTACATATGACTTTTTTTAACCATGCAAAAGATAGATACTCAAGAGTCGCCATGTTACATCATGCCATCTCGGTAAGATGAAGCATAAATTATCATCTTACTTAATAAATCAATTCATTTTAATTCTAGCTACTTCTTCACAAAAAATCAAAATATATATTAACTGAAACAACTATGGCCTAGCTTTTCTGTAGACCTCCATTTAAAATCAGATGCATAATCAAAACAAACAGGTTTGGCGTGTTAATGTCTGCTATGGCATCGACGACTTAATTGTGAACACATAAATGTCAATTAAAAGATACCATCACGTAAAATTTATGTAGAATCGCCTCCAATTTAAAATCATGCGCATATTCAAAACAAACTAACCTAGTGTCTGTTAATGTGTATATTCGCATCGATAACTATATGGCAAACACACACGTGGCAGATTAATAAATAGATTCACATAAGCATCAATTAAAACAAACTATTGCCTAAATATTTTGTAGAATCAACTTTTCGCAGCCATAACTAAATGGCAAACACATGCATAACAGATAAACAACAACATATTGACGATAACATCATTTTAAACAAACTAACACTTAAATTTTCTGTATAAACCTCTCTAATTTAACTCGCATCCATATTCAAAAGATACAGACCTTAATGTGTGTTAATTTGGTCCTGTCCAGCAAAATTACATGACTTTTTTTAACCATGCAAAAGATAGATACTCAAGAGTCGCCATGTTACATCATGCCATCTCGGTAAGATGAAGCATAAATTATCATCTTACTTAATAAATCAATTCATTTTAATTCTAGCTACTTCTTCACAAAAAATCAAAATATATATTAACTGAAACAACTATGGCCTAGCTTTTCTGTAGACCTCCATTTAAAATCAGATGCATAATTATCAACATGTCTTAACCATTGAAAATCACATCATTAAATAGAATGGGGACTCACTAACAAAATCGCAAACACATACGAAAAAAATGACAACATATTCACATATATATTAACTGAAACAACTATGGACTAGCTTTTCTGTAGACCTCCATTTAAAATCAGGTGCATAATCAAAACAAACAGGCTTGGCGTGTTAATGTCTGTTATGGCATCGACGACTTAATTGCGAGCACATAAATGTCAATTAAAAGATACCATCAAGTAAAATTTATGTGGAATCGCCTCCAATTTAAAATCACACGCATATTCAAAACAAACTAACCTAGTGTTTGTTAATAATGTGTATATTCGCATCGATAACTAGATGGCAAACACATATGTGGCAGATAAATAAATAGATTCACATAAGTATCAATTAAAACAAATTATTACCTAAATTTTCAGTAGAATCAACTTTTCGTAGCCATAACTAAATGGCAAACACACGCGTAACAGATAAACGACAACATATTGACGATAACATCATTTTAAACAAACTAACACCTAAATTTTCTGTATAAACCCCTCTAATTTAACTCACATCAATATTCAAAAGAAACAGACCTTAATGTGTGTTAATTTGTGTTTTTGCATCAATAACAATCGCAAACACATAAATATCAATCACGTACATATTCAAAACAAACAAACCTAGTGTCTGTTGATGTGTGTTTTTGCATCGATAACTAAATGACAAGCACCCCATAACAGATCAACAACATGACAACAGATTCACATAAACATCCAATAAAACAAACTATCACCTAAATTTATGTGGAATCGCCTGCATTTAAAATCACATACATATTCAAAAGAAACAAATCTTAGTGTGTTCCTAATATTATCATTATCAGTACAAAAATGCAGAATTAGCATATAATACAACTCATTAATCACCAAAAATACTATTATTAAACGCATACAAATTTCAAATACATAAAAAAAACAATTTACATACAATTAAACAATTGTTTGATAAAACTATATAAACCAGAAATAAATAACTATATAGGACAAAAACATTTACAACACTCAACAAGTTACTAACAAAACACTTACAAACTTTTGATTCTTTAAGCCCTTCAGCCCAGAAGGATTTACTTCCACAGAACCGCTCTTTAACCTCTTACCTTCCTGATAAAACTTGATCCCAGCAGACATCTGAAATACCACAGAATAATCAGTTTATGGTAAATTAATATTCATGACAGTAAAAATAATTATACTCTGTTATGTTGCTACTATTCCTAAATTCATTTATCCAAAAGTGATTAATGAACCATAACCTAACGGCACAAGTATAACCAGTTTCTGCACAATCAAGCGCTAGAACAAGCTTATATGAAAGTCTGACGGTCACTCTCAATTACACCTATTGTTACTATCTAGATCAAAAAGCAGAAAACAAACCTACAACTAAACGGTAAAACTGCAAAATAAAAGTCAAAAATCTATATATGTGTGTCAGGTAAATGCAGGCTTACATTGTTATTTTACACTAGACAGATTGACATATATCATACAATACTTAGTACGACGCCTTTATTTGCTAGCCGCCAACAGAATCAACAAATATAAAAATATATCACTTACATTAAGATATCGGTTAATAAACAACAAAATTAACCAATATCTGATTACAGATGCAAAAACATTACATCCACCAATAAACTGTGATACTTTTGACCTCTAAAAAAGAACATGTATCATTCAGCGATAGTAATCATTTACATCAACAATAGGGCTTATCACATCCAAAAACCAAACCGGGACTGTAAAAACCATAGGGCTTAACAATTATCAACCAGCTTATAAAAGTAGATTAAATTCACATTTGATCAACAAGTTGTTCTCATTAGAAAAATAATATTAAACAAGTGATCACCTAAATTTTATGTAGATTCGCCTCCAATTTAAAACACATGCACAATCAAAACGACCAAACCTAGTGTTTTCAATTCGATAACTAAATGGCAAACACATACAAACTAACACTTATATAAACATCAAGTTGTTGTCATTAACATATTTAGAAACAACAAAAAAGGTTATATTTACATAAACTACATCAGAAGAATCACTACTTGTTCAACATTTACATTTATAATCATATAAGCCAATATTATACACAAAATGCATATACTAGACCTCTAATAAAGCTGTAAATCGTCAAGTAGATTAAATACTCATCATATCCGGATAAACTAGATCAAGCTTGTGCTCATTAACAGATTCGCATATACAAAACACACTGAACTAATATTATGAATAATATGTGGCATAATACACAAAATAAACCTATTATTAAAGTTGTGTATATATCAACTAGGTCAAATTTTATCACATACGTACCTAACAGATATAGATATATAGATATACTAAACCTCTAATAAAGCTGTAAATCGTCAAGTAGATTAAATACTCATCATATCCGGATAAACTAGATCAAGCTTGTGCTCATTAACAGATTCGCATATACAAAACACACTGAACTAATATTATGAATAATATGTGGCATAATACACAAAATAAACCTATTATTAAAGTTGTGTATATATCAACTAGGTCAAATTTTATCACATACACGTACCTAACAGATATAGATATATAGATATACTAAACCTCTAATAAAGCTGTAAATCGTCAAGTAGATTAAATACTCATCATATCCGGATAAACTAGATCAAGCTTGTGCTCATTAACAGATTCGCATATACAAAACACACTGAACTAATATTATGAATAATATGTGGCATAATACACAAAATAAACCTATTATTAAAGTTGTGTATATATCAACTAGGTCAAATTTTATCACATACACGTACCTAACAGATATAGATATATAGATATACTAAACCTCTAATAAAGCTGTAAATCGTCAAGTAGATTAAATACTCATCATATCCGGATAAACTAGATCAAGCTTGTGCTCATTAACAGATTCGCATATACAAAACACACTGAACTAATATTATGAATAATATGTGGCATAATACACAAAATAAACCTATTATTAAAGTTGTGTATATATCAACTAGGTCAAATTTTATCACATACACGTACCTAACAGATATAGATATATAGATATACTAAACCTCTAATAAAGCTGTAAATCGTCAAGTAGATTAAATACTCATCATATCCGGATAAACTAGATCAAGCTTGTGCTCATTAACAGATTCGCATATACAAAACACACTGAACTAATATTATGAATAATATGTGGCATAATACACAAAATAAACCTATTATTAAAGTTGTGTATATATCAACTAGGTCAAATTTTATCACATACACGTACCTAACAGATATAGATATATAGATATACTAAACCTCTAATAAAGCTGCAAATCGTCAAGTAGATTAAATACTCATCACATACAGATAAACTAGATCAAGCTTGTGCTCATTAACAGATTCACATATACAAAACACAAAATAAACCTATTATAATCAACTAGGTCAAATTTTATCACATACACGTACCTAACAGATATATTTATACTAAACCTCTAATAAAGCTGTAAATCGTTAAGTAGGTTAAATACTCATCATATACACATAAAATAGATTAAGCTTGTGCTCATTTACAGATTCAAATCTACAAAACACAATAAGCTAATATTATGAATAATACATGACATAATACAGAAAATAAACCTATATTAGGTCAAATTTTATCATTAACAACAAACTAATAACAACATGATAAACAAATGATCAAAAGCTTAAAAAACAGATTAACATTGAAATTAATGTAATTAACAAGATATTGATATGAACTCACGGTATTACGATCAATGATCGAAAGTGCGTCGACCGGAGGTGCGTCGACAGGAGGTGCGTCGACCAGAGGTGCGTCGGTTGATTCGATAACTGAATTGATTTTTCGTTTTTTCGTCATTTTGGAACTGATAGAGTTTGATTCGATAACTGAATTATTTTTTCGTTTTTTCGTCATTTTGGAACTGATAGTGTGAGTGACAATGAACTGAGTGTGAGTGTGATCATATCTATTTATAGAGGGAAATTTGTAAAGGAATTTAAAAATGAGAGTAGGAGGGAGTTTCCAGGGGTAAAATTGTAAATAGCAAACAAAATAAAGAGCGGGTCGGGTCGGGGTTTTGATCCCGTATTTTAAAAACGGAGCAGCGGGGATAAGAAATTTATTTAATAATTTATTTAAATCCGAACCCAGAAATACGCACATTTTTGGAATTTTCAAAAACATCTCCTCAACCCGCATCTAAATCTCTATAAAAACTAATATCAAAGGGTACAAAATTGATGTTTGGGTAGAGTTTTAAGTACATGGAAAAGGGGCAATGAAAATAATGTGAACCCATCTCTACATACATCAATATGAAAAAAAATATATCAGATTAGATGAAAGGGTTTTCGTGTAGATTGAAAGAGATAGAGTGATGAAAGATAGAGAAAAAAATAGGGTTTGCTATTTGGGAAGATAAAGATATGAGTTACAGTAGAAGATAAAAGATGGTTGCCACATAGCACACGGCCCATACATTATGATACTAAAAGTCTAGTCCAGCCCTCCAGCCTAGTTTGATATTACAAGTTAAAAAGAAGTAGTGAGCAGTAATAATAGCCGGGCTTATCGCTTATCGCTTATCGCTTATGACTTATCGCTTTTTGTAAAAGCATCGAAAAATTTAGCATTTTTAAAAATATCAAAGTTTTTCGCTCTTTTGCCAAACGGCTACTAAAAATCAAATTGTTCATTGTTCACCGCTTCAAAAAGCTTCACACCGCTTCTTGCCAAACATACCTTAACCTTTTTATTGCGGCTGCGTAATTTGGTGTTACATGGTGGCAATTTAATTATCAGTTAACTATATATATTTTAAAGAGACATGTTCAGGTTATATGAGGAAGATGAGCCTTTTTGACATAGATGTATGCGGTTTCATCGGGTTAATCCTGACTGTTTTCAACCTTTCTCTGGTCATTCTTAAATGTAGGCACGTAAGACTATCTCAATATGTGTTTAGTAGTAGTAATATTATACATATATAATATACATTTACAAAAGTAATAGTGTATAAAAGAATATTTTCTTCGCAAAATGTGAGTGGAGCCGGCTTGGGGTTACTATTTATTAGTGGGCCCTCTGAGTGGAGCCGATCTTTTTTAGCCTAGCCGGTGTCTTTCTCGATGCCAACGCCCCATTATTTTCCACCGCACAAATTATCTACCCATACAGTATATTAGTCTTAAACGTTCTATTCACATGGTTTTCTCGCCTCCCACAATTTATAATACAATACATAAAATAATTGTAGTTTTAAATAGCATAAGAAAAAAGACGTTAAAACAATTGGAAAAGCAATAATACACAAATAATCAATAAACCACATGAAAAAAAAAAAAAAAAAAAAAAAAAAAAAACTATTAGAATATATTTTTAAATACTATTCTCAAACACACTAAAATATTCTTGAAATCTTTATATAATAAAACAAAACCATTAGTGGAATTTTTCATTTCAAAAAATCAAACCATACTTTATTTGGTAATATTTTTTTAATTATTATTATTTTTATTAAAGATGCTTAATAAGAAAAGCTTAAAAATTTCCTGTTTTATCAAAATTGATTACGAAATTCGTGTTTATATACTTATATTAAAATATATATATATATATGCATGTACTTGTGAGCTATTTATCCATAGTTATGGACTAAACTGCAAAAAAGAAAAAAAAAAAAAAGCGGACCTCTACAACCCAAAGCCAGAAACCGTACTTCATAGCCTCAATTCCATCTACTCAAATCTCCAACAGGAACACACATCATTCATGCCACAAAATCTTACACTCGACTCTTCATAGTCTCCAATCTTCTCAATCGATAGTACGTGTGTTCTGTGAGTTTTGGTACGATTTTTCTTTCCATCTATCAAATTTACTTCTTCAATTTGGAAAACGTAATTCTATTTGTTGTTTTTTTAAGTTCATTGATTCACCTGATCTGTTAATTCGATGTGCTTATTGTTATATTTTAGTTAATTATTAAGTTTGAGTTCGATTTAAATATCAACATGTTTAATTTAAAGATAATAATTATTAAGTTTGAGTTCGGTTTGAATATCCTTTTGTTGTTTTGCTTACCTTGGATAATTAAAAACAATATCACTAAATTACCTTATAAAATGCTTAGAGAACATTGAATCTGCAGATGCTTGCAAACGGTTTAGGCGCGTCTGAGTTTGTTTCGACTTTTTTTGTGTAGTGTTGATTAACTTTTTATATAAATCTCATGCCAACACAACTCATAAGTTAATATGGTTTGGGTTGTATTTTCTGGCTAACATGTAAAAAAATGTGGCTAAAAAAGAAAGGGTGTTAAATGGGTGGTTGGTTTAAGATTTTACCAATTTGATTCGTGCATATTACTTATTTATTATTTATAAGGCGGATGTGAAGATTTCGTTCAAACTAACTCATCTACAAAATACTCAAATATTCACAAGCTATTTGACATGCTCACTGCTATTTATTAAAATATTATTTAAGGATTGACGTATAACTTGATTTAGGTCAACCTAACTTGAATCATACCAAAACTTGTATGTTCTGCCCACCTCTGATGTTATTGCAACACCAAGGCACTCAACTATTATAAATGGCTACAAATGTGCTTAGCCTATATTGTACCCTGGGATAAGAGGAGTATATCTTGGACAAAAAATTTACTTAATGATAGAATGCAAATTAAGAGGATCTTTAATTAATTAGAACTGGAATAATTTTAATATAAAATCTTAACACTTGCCAATTGCGTGTGAAGACTTAAAATAAAGAAACTGTTTGCGAAATCGGCATATATTATGTATAAAGAATTTTGTGATAAGGCAGCATGTTCATGATCAATGAGTTTACGAGGTTGCTCTTAAGCATATATATCTTAGAATTTTAACTACTCATTACCAAATATAGAAACCTACATGATTAGCAGGTAAATGAAGGAGATAGCTCAAGGTTGAGTATGGATTGGAAATTGTAGTGCTTTATGTGATTTATAAAAAAATTGTTTTCTAACTGGTGGCCATGATGTTTAAACTTCCCTAAGAATTTTACTATCACAAAATGATTTATAAGTATACATGATATATATTATATTACTTAACAAGGGAGTTTTTGTCATAGATTAAATTATACCAGTGTATTTAGTCGTTAAGTTATACTACTCCATAACAAACACCAAACGCCGATCATGATTCTAATCTCTTATTTTCACTTTAATTTATGTCACACTTTATGTACGTGTGCATGTTTACCCATGTCTTATTTGACATGTAGCTGATTACGCAAAATTTATATGCTTTTACGTACCTAATCATGATGTAACCCATTTGAACCTTTTATGCAACCTAGCTGACATTCCCATATTGTCACCTCTACGATTTTATTTGACGTTTAGTTCTGGTAATTGTTGTTTGGCTCAGTAACAGTTTGACTTGATCAATGTGGAAGTTTAATTGCTCATTTATTTTGCAGCTAAGGAACCTGGTATGGGCGACATTGAAACATGTTGTATATCTCATGTCAACTACTTACTCATGCATTAGTAATCATCATCACACACCTTGAAGGAATCACCAATGACGGTATTCGGTGAAGCTATGAAAGAAAGTATTGCGGAATCACGGTTGAATATCAAACATTATCTCGATTACTTAAAATTGCAATTAGTTGGTGAAGTTTAGAACGTTCATGCCAATTTTAATGAGAAAAGGCCATCTTTGAGCCTTTGAGGCTAAAAAAGCGTAGTTTTAGATTTCGCTAATCTGTGGTTAAGGTTCGGAAAGAGAGGAACTTGGTGCAATTACTTGATGATGATGTCAACTTTTACTAGAATGTATATGCTAAAGTGGCCAAGCTTTTCCACATCAATTCTCATGCCAAATTCCCATATTTAGTCCTGCTAAAGAAAGATGCTGAGAAAGTTTACCCATCATGGTCAGTATCTTGACCCATTTATGAACTTATCATTATGTTGATGGTGGCATATCTGGTGGGGGTTTCTCCCATACCCATGTCAATTTATTTCATGGAAATTAAGTTACTGATGAAAGGGGTACTTAGTTTAGTTAATAAGTTACAAGATATTGAAACTATAATAATTTGCTTACTAATGTATAGATTATGCAAAATATGTAAGAATGGTGGTTTGGATGGCGATGGTTATCAAGTCTTTGGAAATTTGAAAGGATTCAAGCATGCTTGGGATTGCATATTTTTGGGGAATGTTTATTGGCAGTAAGCACATTAGAATAATCACCTCCTCATGTGCTTATTTCCTCATAAAATAAGCAAATTGGTTAATAAGCGCTTAGTATTTCGAGCACTTCAAACTGGTTATTTCTTTAATTAAAAAATTATATTATGCAATCCCGTACACCGTCTTGATTAAACACTCATGCAAGTAACTCTATGTTTGTTTTTTAAGGAATTTTGTTTTTTGTAGTTTGACGAATGATTATTAATTTGACATTATATGAATATGGGGAGAAGACAAGGTGATAAACGTGTTGCTTTTTTCCCAGGAAGAAGATGATTCAAATTATGTAGAAGAAAGAAGACATTAGTTCTGTGCATGCAAGGAAGAAATTGGTATTTCTAGGAAAGCCAAAATTGGCATCACATGGAAAGCCAAGATCGGGATTTCCAAAAAAACTGAGATTGGGATTTCCAGGAAAGGTGATATAAAGCCTTATCATACTGAAGTCAAGACGACAACTACAAAGTCAACACGAACATCAGTTGCTATTAGGCAAGCTGAGAGAGCAGAAAGAGATGCAACACGTGCAACACTCCAAGCAACGATGAAGGTTGATCATTGTTTTTTGTTTTTTTTTTTTACTTACTTGAGGGTCAAATTGTATTTCAAATTACATAACTAAAAGCTTAGAAACAACCCCGTGCGTGCACGGGTATTATAACTAGTACAATTAATACAATCTATCAAAAAAAAAGTAAATGGCATGTTTATTTTTTTACTATCTATTTTTAACATAATATAGTTTAACATTGCTTTAAGTTATTAGAGCTTAAAATTCTCGTCCTCTGTAACGTTATTGTCACGAAAAACGTGTTATAAAAAGTTATTGTTTGTCGAAAATTTGATCATAAGATATATATGTCGCAGTAACACACGCAATACCTTGCTAATAATTTTTAAAAATGAAAGTAATAGAATTATTACTTGTAATGGAAAGGCTTGAAAGTTAAAAAAAAATAAAAAAATAATAATAAAAATAAAAATAAAAATTGTGGCATGAATCAAACTTGTAACTCGACTAAAAAAAACCCTTCTACCATTGAGCCATTGCAAACTTATATGGCATGAATCAACCGCGTTGCATGACATTCAAACCATACTATGTTTGATGAATAAATATGCATAAAAGACTCAAATATGTAATAGTTAACACGTTGATATATAGGGGGTGATACTCACACCACATTTTTTATTAATGCACCACAATGTGTGCATTACAGTATTGTACTGTACAAACTGTAATGCACAAGTTGTGGTGCATTAATAAAAAAATGTGGTGTATGTATCAATTCTCTTGATATATGTATTTACAACTACTTGTAAAAATGGAAGACCGATATTTTCCTCCAAGGTTTTAAAGTCGCGATTCTACTCATGATTGTTTTCATTGTTGCAAAATCGAATTCGTAAGATCATATCGAGATCCTATTATAATGTTATTTCTTAATAGTCATTATTTAAATATATAAATTATTATGTATCATAAACAAAATTATATGAATGTTTCATGGAAATATTGTCCTACATTCGTAATATGAAATGTTTAAAAAAATTCACATGTTGTTTTTTAAATTCTATAAAAAAAATATAATCCATAACTTGTAGTTTTTTAGTTTGCGATTCGAGAAAAGTAAAATCAGTTCGGATTAGATCTTAAGATCTTATGGTCAAGATTGGGATCCTATAAGATCTTAAGTTTGCTAAGATCCTACGTAAGATTCAATTCGTTTTTGCTTTATAGTATCATAAAACCGTAAGTATCTAAGATTAAGATCGGGGTTTTAACAGTTATGTTTTCATGTATATCTTACTGTTTTCTTTTATTTTTTTTATAATAATAATCATTGAAGATTTAAGATTGAACATGATAAACCAAAAAAATTATCGTTAATAAAATGAGTTCAACCAATTAGTAAGATATTTCGTTGATTGGCATTCATTACAAAATCATTGCTAAAATTTTAGCAAATAGATTATCCAAAGTTGTTGACAAAATTGTTAGCCACGTTCAATCAGCTTTTATCTCGGGCCGTCAAATTCTTGATGGCCCTCTCGTTCTTAGTGAAGTGATCGCTTGGTACAAAAAAAGAAAGAAGAAACTTCTGATTTTTAAAGTGGATTTCGATAAAGCCTACGATTCGGTAAGTTGGGTATATCTTGATCACATTTTATTAAACCTTGGGTTTGGAGTGAAGTGGCGTATGTGGATCAGATCTTGTTTGAATTCGGCTAGAACTTCGGTTTTAGTGAACGGAAGCCCGACTTCTTAATTCTCGGTTAAACGTGGGTTGAGACAAAGCGACCCTCATCCCGCTCCTATTTATTATTGTTATGGAAGGTTGCATTTAGCTTTGCAAGAGGCGGTTCAAACAGGTTTTATTCATGGGTCTCAAATTGGTTCATCTGAGATTCGGGTTTCTCATCTTTTTTATGCAGATGATGTCGTTATTACCTCAGATTGGAGTATGCTTGATATGGAGAATATCATCCGTGTCCTTCATCTTTTCTTCTTAGCATCGGGACTTAAGATAAATATTCATAAATCAAATGTTTATGGAATTGGGGTATCATTGGAGGAGGTGAATAGCATGGCAAATGTAACAGGTTGTGAAGCAGGTGTCTTTCCCTTTGTTTACCTTGGACTTCCAATAGGTGCAAACATGAATCATACAGTTAATTGGAACAAGCTTCTTGACCGGTTTCGGGCCAAACTTTCTTCGTGGCAGGTTAGTTTATTGTCCAGTGGAGGCCGCTTAACCCTTCTTAAATCTATTTTAGGTAGCCTCGGGATATTTTATATGTCTATATTCAAGGCTCCTCGAATCCATTCTTAATAAATTAGAAAGCATGCGGGCATTGTTTTTCGGGGTGGTAATCAACATTCTAAAAAATGGCATGGTTAAAATGGGTTAATGTTCTAGCGCCTCATGATAAAGGAGGTTTGGGTATCGAAGTTTGAAAGCTTTTAACCTTGCTCTCCTACAAAAATGGCGTTGGAGGTTGGTTACAAATCCAAATGCTTTATGGGTTAGAGTGATCAAATTGGTGCATGGGGAAGATGCAGGTTTTAATCAAAGTAGATGTAAAATTAAAGGTGTATGGGCTACGATTGTAGGTACTATCAACCATCTTCATTCGAGTAATGTTATTCCCCATGGAACATTACGGTTCAAGGTCGGATGTGGATCGATGATCCGGTTTTGGAAAGATGTTTGGGTAGGGGATAGTTCGTTGGAGTATCGGTACAACAGATTGTTTCGTTTGGCGAATAATAAAGATTGCCTCATTCGTGATCGTATAAGTAACGGTGAGTGGACTTGGGATTGGAGTAGACAGATTATTGGTGGTCAAAACCTAGCTTCGTTTACAAACTTGTTGTTGGAGATTGGTAATGTGCAGGTGGGTTCTTCTTGATTCGTACATACGGGAGATTTCAAGATGGTAATTTTCGATGGGTTCTACTAGAGACACATTGATGATTGTTATCTTCCTTCCATGGCGCTAAGTACTAGGTGGCACAAAGTGCTTCCTCGGAAAGTAAATGTATTCATGTGGCGTTTGATTTTGGATCGTCTCCTCACCGCTTGAATCTTTCTCTTCGTGGCATGGAGATTCAAGACATCGCTTGTCCAACTGCGAAGGTAATGTAGAATCAAATGACCATATCTTTTTCTTGTGATACGGCTGTTGAGGTGTGGCATCGTGTTCGAGTTTGGTGTGATGGGGTTGTGCCTCAGCTTGTTTCGTTTACAGATTGGTCTGAGTGGTTGATCAATTGGTCTATTTCAAACGAAAAAAGAGATCGCATGTATGTCATATCTGCTACGGTGCTATGGACTCTTTGGCGGTACCGAAACAATATCGTCTTCAATTCTCAATCCATGCGGAAAAGTGATATTTTTGATTGTATTCGTTTGTTTTCTTTTTCTTGGATTAAGTATAGAAGTGCTAAGATTCATAGTTGGAGTGACTGGTTAAAGTATCCTATGTAATTTCTAGCTCCTTGCTAGAGGTTTTGTTTTTTATATATTTTGCCGTTCAAAAAAAAAAAGATATAAGTTAATTTTCGTAATTGTTGTATTTAAGTGAGGATATAGCATTGCGTCATTTTTTTCTTACATAAAACAAAATACAAATGGTAAAAATAATATGATTTAAGATCATTTTAGCACAAAGATGAATCTCCACCTTCCATCTTCTGTTCATTTTTATTTGATCCAATGGATGAGATTAATCTCAATAATTTAAAAAACTCACTTTCATCTTCTTATTCTTTTTTTCAAATATTAATATATTTCAAACCGTTAATCGTTACGAGAAACATTTAATTATTCTTCTATAGATAGGCACTTTGATATACTTTCGACAAAAGTTTTTTTTTCGTGTTTTTCACGTTTTTCTTTTTATATAATTTTTTTCATTTTTTTTCGTTAATGAAATTTGCATGAAAAAATCACATGTGATTAAACACTAATTTGAATATCACATGTGATATTAAAATCACGTATGATGATATTAGTGTTAAATCAGATAATATCACATGTGATTTAACACTAATATCTCATGTGATGTACATATCATATGTGATTTACAATAATATCACGTGTGATATACATATCATATATGATTTACACTAATATCATGTGTGATATTCAAATTAGTGTTTAATCACATGTGATTTTTCATTCAAATCTCAGATTAAAAAAAACGAAAAAAAGAGGAAAAAATGTGAAAAAACGATTTTTTTTCCGAAAATATATCAAATTGTCCGTCTATAGAAAGTTAATTAAATGCTCGTCGCGATGGTGTAATTATTTCGCTTAACGATTAACGGTTTAAGAGATATTTAAATTATAAAAAATATGAAAAATAATAAAATGCTTGTAATCTCAACCATTGATTTTTCTTTTTAGATGGTGGGGATGAGTCGTATGTGAAAAAGTTTGGTATGTCTCCTCAAATAATATAATGTTATTTTTATTTCTAATAATACTAGTAAATATACAAATAAAAAACTATTTTATAAAATGGTAAATAGCATAAAAATGTATCAAACTTACGTCTAATTTCAATTTAAGGTATCTATCTTTTTTTCTCTCAATTTTAGGTACCGATCTTTTTTCTCCTTGCAATCTTAGTCAATTAATAAGTTTCTAAGTCATAAAAGTCTATTGAGTAAGTTACATTCCAAACACAACCTTATCTTTATATTAAACATAAATCCAAACACACCGAATCTCTATATATTCCACATACCCAAACACTTATCTACTTCAACATCTCTTTTTTATCACATCAAACTATTTCTAAATATTTAGACTCGCTAATATATTCAAGGGCAAATCGCACAAAAAGGTATTAAACTTATGTCCAATTTCAATTTAAGGTACTAATCTTATTTTTTCTCAATTTAAGGTGTTGATCTTTTTTCTTCTTGCAATCCTAGGCAACTAACAAGTTTTCAGGTTATAAATGTATTTTCAGCAAGGTACATTCCAAACACACCTTTATCTCTAGATTACACCAAAATCCAAACACACCGTAATCTCTTTATAGCACCTAAATCCATACACTTCTCTTCTCAACCTCCCCTCTTTATAACAACCCATCTTCAACCTCCTTTCTTCACCACAATCCACCATTTACACCCGGTTTTGTGATGTTTGAGCTCATTGACGTTTATAACCATGTCGCTAACCACTGATGCATGATTAAAC
The DNA here is from genome assembly GCA_022545495.1 of Chrysanthemum lavandulifolium. Classification (NCBI taxonomy): domain Eukaryota; kingdom Viridiplantae; phylum Streptophyta; class Magnoliopsida; order Asterales; family Asteraceae; genus Chrysanthemum; species Chrysanthemum lavandulifolium. Next base: position 72,231,609 of record CM040245.1, on the reverse strand, counting down.
TTTTTTCAGCTAGAAAACAAGTTAAAATTGAATAAAACCGTTACAAATATTTATCAAAATGTCAAAAGTTCTAATGAGTTAAAATACTAAGGTGTCTAACCACTGATGCACGATTAGTACGATTAGTGAAATCAACAGACTTTCACATATAGTTTGTTATAAATTCATTAAAAACAAATCATATAATTTGTTCATTAAAATATGGAAATACATTTGGCGGGCAAAAAGTTGGAAACTTTGAATGATACCCACTAACCACTGTCATTAATTCTAAATTTCTAATTTGATTGTCATGGCCAAATGTTTCAGTGACATACTTTTGTCTAACTAGAGTGATACCCACTGTTGTCAATAAAAAAATTGATTTATATTTAGCTTCATTAGCTGTGATATGAATTTTATTAATTGTGTAAGTGCTTGATGATGGAGTATTTGATTTTGAAAAAAAAGAGTGTTTGGATGTAGGTTTAGTGACTGGTAACCTGCTTAGCAGGTAAAAAAATCCTTACATTGCACAAGATAATAATTTCGATACCTTAAATTAAGAAAGAAAAAGTATGATACCTTAAATTGAAATTGACTATAAGTTAGATACCTTTTCATGCGATTTGCCCTATATTCAATTGCATTGTTAATCATGCACTGGTTGTTAGCCTTTTTCCAACAAGAAAATATAGAAACGATCTAATTCAAAATTCCAGTTTGCTTATCATAAACTTTAATGACAACAAACTATATTCAAAGTTATCCAAGTCATCAAATTTTCATAGTTTACTGTACACACATAAAAAACAAGTCGCATCCCTTTTATTATGACAAAATTTGAAAGTATCTTTATGTTGTCTGAGAAATATGAGAGTTGCAGGCGGGTCCAAGTTGAGTTGATAAGGATTTGGCTTTATCATTTGTGAACCGGTGATTATAAATTTTGATGAATTTTGATAGTGTTAAGGTGGTTGATGATGGTGGATGGATGTTGAAGAAGGGTAGTGTTTGGATTTAAGTTTAGCAACTGGTAACCTAGTTAGCAAGTGAAAATATCCTTAGATTGCATAAGATAATAAGTTCAATACCTTAAATTGAGAAGAAAAAACTTGGATACCTTAAATTGAAATTGAACGTAAGTCCGATACCTTTTTATGTGATTTGTCCTTTTATAAAAATAATATAAATATCAATAACAACAATGTTTAATTGACATTAGCTTTTATTGCTACTATTCATAAGCCTCACGTACAATTGTTAGACAATTGTGTTATAAAAGGTTTGTTTTGGGCCGTGTGTTGTGTGGGTTTTTTTGCTTGTAATATGTACGCGATATAAGATAAATATATCTTAAAATAATACTTGCAAATTTCTTGTTAAAATGAATAATTAGAAGGTAAAAATTAATGATATTCAAAACCTTCTTTAGTGTATACTTTCTACATAGGATTTTTTTGTCCACATTCATTAATTAATGAGTGATGATATATAAATCTAACTAAATTGGCCTAAAAGGTAGCCTAACACATAAATGATTTGTACAATTATGCAATTGTACAAGTCATTTATGCGTTAGGTCATCTTATATGCCCCTTTAATTAGGTCCATTTATCATTTTCCTTAATGTTTAATATAATACTTGTAATTACTTTGTCATTATCAAATACTTAGAGCATAAGGTATGATTTGGTGCGTGAGGTGGTGTCGTGAAAAAGTGGTGTCATTACAACATCTTTTTTCATTATACCAAAATTTACCACAACACCAAAACCACATCTCTCTCCTATAACACCAGAATCTGGTGACATGGTGCACCCCTGGACGTCACATTATTTCATTTTATTCGTTTATTCAAATAAAACAACATTATTCACTTTATATGTTAAATTAAATTTTATGCATTTTAGGACATAGTTATTTTTTGGTTTTTCTAATCTAAAAATGTACTTGTGCATTCTTTGGTTCACAACCTCAAACATAATTCTAGCAACGTAAAACTAACATGATTGTGAGTACCTAGATACAGATCATATACAATACATTTATAGTTGCCCATGCCCGATACACATATTATATTAAGTGAAAGTCTTCTCTCATTTTTTCTATCCCACAAGACCACCTGTTACAACTAAGCCATTAAAAAAACATAAATGACACAAATACACAAACATATATAAACATACAAATAAAAATAATAATAATAAAATATCCCACCGCGTGGGCTGTTGATGGTGGCGCGAAAGGCTAACAACCGAGATATGATATAATTGTGGCGCCGTGTGGTTGGGTTGGTGGCATGACCCGAAGTCATCTGCTCACTTTACCGTGAACTCTTACAAAGGACTTTGTCATTTAATTTATCATTATCAAACATTTATTAGTCACTTTAGTTAAAATATTATTTGTGATAAGAGTACTTCTAGATTTCTAGGCCCATAATCGTATGCAGTAGTAGGCGTGAGCATATCGGACCGACCTGAGAAATCATACTGGACCGAATCGAACCTATTTCAGTCTGGTCCTTGATTCACACTTTATCTCATTTTCGGTCCAGTCTCGTCTTTTAGACCGTGATCGGCCCTATGCAGTAGTTTCAAACTAGAAAAAGAATGCCAAGCTTTAACAAATAAACAGTTTGTGTAACTTGTTTTTTGAATAGCTAAACTATACATCTATTGCCTCATCTCCAAATCTAACTCATGTTTATTATACTATAATAGCTTTTGTAACATGATGTTGCAATAATTTGAAACACTGAAACCAATGTAATTTGACAATTTCTATTGAATAAACAACAAAATCAAAAATACCTTTACAAGCAAAGGCCGACATATCTAACACTGTGTTTTTGAGTTTTGTTAATAAAGAAAAGTAAATAAATAAGTAAACACTTTCTCCTCAAAGAAAGAAACACTTTACTTTAATAATCAACAAAATCACATTAACTTTCATTTCATTTCCTTTTCTTTTCTTCTTTAACTGCTATTTGAGAACACAACTTCTTATGTTTCCTTTTCATTTTTTTTCTTTTTTTTCCTTAACTTTAATTCAAGAACACGATGTAAGTCAAGAGGTGTGTGCTTCTATTTAAAAATCATTTATAAGATAATCTTTTATTTTTAATTTTTAGTAAAGTTTTAATAACTTTATGCAAATTGCATACCCTTTTTATAATAAGAAATGTTAAATACTTTAACCAAAACCTTTACTCATCTTACAACTCACAAAACTATAACACTTTATTTTAACAGGGTGAAAAATCATTTTTACCAAAAATTGTAACACTTGTAAAATTTATTAAAGGATCGTAAAAGAGAGTGAATAAAAAATTCACTTCTCTTTCAAGTTCTAATAAGATTAATATACTCGTGGTGTGGATGAACAAGTGTCGCAATTATGTGTATATAGAAAAAGGAGCATGAGCTTTTCATAGGAGGATTTAACATTTCTTTTTAAATGATGCACACCCTACTTAAACTTGGACGAACTAACAAATCCCAAAATTTTCTTTTTCAAGAGAATACCTTATAACCAACGTTCCTATTGCTTAACAAACATACAATATGTGTAAAGCGTAATTAGGGGGAATGCTTTTCTTTCCCTTTGTCTTTCCCCACCATTATCATTATCTTTCTTTCCTTTTCCCGAATTTGAACCAAGCACACCTTTACAATCCATACCTAAACACAAAAACTAAACATCGATATCAGATGTGTAAAGTGTATAAACCCAAACACCCTATAAGGCTGAACACAACAGTAAGGTTGCCCCAACCGGTTGACCCCAGGTTATCACCGGTTGCTCCATTGTGGGGGCTTCGGTTGTGGTACAAAAAGGGACGAATTAGGTTGTATACTCGACCTAGTTTAAAGCATACATATGGACAAAAAATCAAACCGTTTTGTTTAAAAAATAAATAAAAATAAAATCCTGGGTCTTCATTGCAAGAATCTGGGTCGTCGTCGGTCGTCGGAGAGAGAGAAATGGTGTGTGAGGCCGACCTGAGTCACCATTACCATTGTATTCAGCCTAATAAGCATAAAAGTAGTGTAAAGTGTAAACAATAAAAGTTAAAACTTATGAGTAACAATTTTTTCTAGCTTCGTACATAAAGGTCGTTCTCGGGCTACTATCTTTTAGCCCGTCAGAAACTTGAGACGAAACTGGAATCTAGGAGCTTGTTGTACATCTAAGAATTTAAAGGATAGATGTAAAAAACATGTGGAAACTCGAACTCGGCACATATTGCATTTTTAAAAGAGTGTTACAAATCTAAATTTTAAAACTTAATTTGTTTTCACAATGCCAAAGATGAGTCCCATGTAATTTTCAAAGTACGGGCACTTATCAAATCCTTACCAAAAGAAAGGTCGCTTATCAAAGTATGATTTATTACTCGTAATAGTTGCACAAACATTGACGAAGCACAAAAGATGTTTCATTTTACATGTGTGTATCCTTTGCGTGAATTTGATAGTGTTCCATGTTCACAATAACTAAAAGGTAAAATTAAAATAAGTTGAATGAATTGTGTGACCAAACTTATATGGTTGAATTTACTATATGCGGGGTTTTTTACAAGAGTTTTGGCCGTAAAATAGCCAAGTATTTTTTTAAATATATCAATTTGGTACATGTATTTTTTTTGCCAATATGTTCCCAAGTTTTTTAGATGAAAGGAAAGAAGATAAGAGTTAAAAATGGGCAGAAAAAAAAAGGAGATAAATAAATTTAATTTTTTTATGTTATGTTCCCGAGTTAGGAGAGAAAAGAAGAGATAACCGATGATTTTACAATTATACCCTTTATTATATTAAAAAATTATGTTTTATGTTAGGTTATTTAAGTAATTACATTTATTAAAATCTTCCAAGTATAACTTCTCTCAAAATTATCCCACTTTTGGGAAGAAAGTTTTGGAGAGAAGTTTAGCCAAATTTACTCTCCTATTATTTTCTCTTCTCTCATAAAAAAAAGCTTAAGAACACGAATTTATTTTGTTTTCTTCCCACTTCTTTTCTCTTCTTTCAAAAATAAAACTCGGGAACGCAGCGTAATGTTACATACTTTCATGTTTTGTACTAATTTGCACGCTTAAACTTGTTTTTATCTAAATCAGATTCAGTATTGTCACATATACATACCATGTCTGATTTCTACTATCTTAAATAATAGGAGTAGCTTTTGTTGGGGAAGTTAGCCATTGGAAAACGTTATGACTTCAGTGTCAAATGATATGGTATCTTCATCTTTTAAGTCTCCTTTCAAGATACCTTTTGCAAGCTCGTTTTCCATCTAATGGTCTCGTAAGCTTGTTCTTTTGGCATGGAGGAATATTCGGTGTCGGGTAGGTAGTAAACCTACATTTAAGGTCAAATGATGACGGTGTTTGTGAATCTGACTGTACGACCTTGTAAGTCTGTCACCCTACGATCATCCAAAATATTGAGGAACATATTGAACACATCAACATGAGCCTTTTCAATATCATCGAATAGGATAACAAGATAGGCCCTTTTGTGTATTGTCTCTATCAACTGCCTTCCTTCCTTATACCCTAAATATCCAAGTGGTGCACTTATCAATCTATAAACATGATTTTCCATGTATTCACTGATCTCAATCCGTACAAGGGCCGCTTCGATATTAAACAAGTAAGAAGTAAGTGCTTTTGCTAGCTTACTCTTTCCGGTAGGTCCAATGAACATGAAACTACCTACTGGACACTTAGGATCCAGTAGGTTGGGGATTACTGGACAAGTAAGAAATAAGTGCTTTTGCTAGCTTACTCTTTCCAGTAGGTCCCATGAACATGAAACTATCTATTGGACACTTAGGATCCGATAGGCTGGGGATTATTGGATAATTCGATTAATCTGTTATATTAAGTGGGACAAAAAATAGTTCACGTACAAAATCAGTACATTTGAAAAAGTTTGTTACTATTATACGACCAAAACCCAAACATTAAATATGCTACGATGGTTTTTTTACCGGTTTTAATAACATCTAACCGGTAGCCTGTAAACATTGTGTGCAAATTAGAACAAAATATGAAAATACGTAACATTAAGTGAAACGAAAAATAGTACATGTACCAAACTTATACATTTGAAAAAGTACTTTGCTACTACACGACCAAAACCCTTTTTATAATCCCAAATGTGTGTTTTATTTTGAGAAAATAAATAGATATACATATCCTCGTAAAGGTATTTCATTACCTCTTATTTAATTTTAATTTTTTTTAATTCTGTTTTTATTATAAAGGAATATAATAGAAAATATGGAAGATAAAGTATAAACTTTGCCAAATAAAAAGTATTAAAAAGACAAAAGATACATAATAAAGTGATAAAAAACTTTTTTATTTTGTTAATAAAAGAGAAAAAGTGTGGTAAAGAGGGTATATGTCAAGAGGTGTACCAATAACATGGCCATTTGAAATATGATAGACTTATATAAAAAATGTTATATCAAAGGAGTTTTATACCTTTATTAGTAAGGTACCCGTGTGTTATGATGACAGACACCATGTCTTCAAAATTTTTTTTAGTGATTTAGTGTTTTTATTATACATTTCTTCATGATAATAGCCCCACAAATAAAGACTAAGGGCCCGTTTGGTATGAGTATATGGGAATGATGGTATGGGTGTGAGAATGATAAAATGTGTTTGATTGATAATATGGGTATGAGAAAACCCTTCAAACAAGGGTATCTAGATAGGTTGCTAATTTTGGTGGTTTGAGCACACACATGTTTTTTTTTATCACAAAATAAAAGAAAAAAAAGTTAAGACCCACCACTATCTCTCAATTATACTTTTAATTATTTTTTGACTAAAATACACCGTTGGTCCCTAAACTTGTATCGGAGGATCGCGATGGGACGAAACCGGGCATAATCATCGCCACGGGTTCAAACAGTACCAATTAAATGCCAGATTGGTCCCTTGACCAATAACGGCGTTGTCAACGCTCCGTTATACCCAAAATAAACCCGTAATCATGGTAGTGCTGCGAGGTAGAATAGTCATTATGTGGTATACATCAGAACTGTCTTTTCCAATTTCCGCCATATTGTACAATATAACAAAACCGGTACTCATTGCCCATCCCCAAACTTGTTTTGAAGCCTACCCAAAACCCTAAGGCAATGTCTATCATAAAATCAAATAATCGAGTAAGAAAATAACAAACAACCACATTGGATTTACTCGTGGCGAGTAAGTGGAATATCCTTTATATGATGATCGTGAAACGGAGGAAAGAGTCTGCGGTCGGAGATATTGTAAGTCTTTTTGGTTAGAGCCTATTACAATCATATGTTAGTACAGTGATTAAGTTATTCCTCTTTAGGTAACTTTAGCTTAACAAAGTTTTTGTACATTTTTTTATACGTGGTGAACTCGATCCTTTAGCATGATGTTCCATTATGAAGGTACATTCAAATACTTTCCGTGTAGGATATATCAAGGAGGCAAGAAATGCCTTGTTGATCTTGTGGAAATAAAGAGGTATCATTGATGAAATGGATGCTCATGACCCAAATCGGTTATGAGTCCGACAAACCAATTATTTCTACTTTCTTAAGCCCGTTGTACATTAGACGACGATTTGTTTTCTTTGCGTGAACTCGCTAATCTAGACTTGTTGAAAGATGTTGTCATCTGACATAAGGTCGATAGACGTGTATGTTGAAATAGGAAGACTAGATTAGAATTTTGTGAAATGTCCCCACAATCAATTAAGACCGTGTTTTGGGAGATGGATGAAGATAGAGAAAAGTTGCTACTGCGGCTATTCAATCATGTTGTAGACGGTTGGTGTTAGATGATATAGATAATGAACCCCCCTAGATCGCTTTATCCAACTTACACAATTGCTGTGGACGCCAATGATATTGGTGAAGCTAGCAATTTGCCAAACATTGAGCCACTCTTTTCCACCTTAGACCGCTCATTTGCTAGCCAACCTGCTCAAAACGGTGAGCGTTCTTTAGTAGTTGTTGATGAGGACAATGCTCTAAAGGAGCACGATAATGTTGAGGTTAACTGCTTTAGAGTGATTCAAGGAAGGACTTTGACAACGGTGGAACAAAGACTAGTTGATGTCAATAACACCTTTGAGGAGCCCGAAAATTTTGAGGTTAACTGCTTCAATTGACACAGACAAGCATTTACACAAAGCAGTGCACCACTACTTGATGTGAATAACGACTTTGAGGAGCCCGATGTGGATGTAAGTCTGTTTAACCGACTCGTGATAACATGGAAAAGGATCCGTTGTTGATCTTAGTCTCTACAAGCGGTGACACTAGTGAATTTGGTAATGCATTGAACCAAATCAAGATAACACTTGTCAAGAGAATGATGCACAACTTGGTATGCTACAAGTAGGTCGACCACCGATTCGGTGAAGAAGGAACAACATGTTATATAAGTGATGACAGCAGTTGGTAAATGATTTACGTGATGGTTGATGAAGTATTTTGCGGTGACCATGTTAGTTTCCAACACGCACACTTTGCTAATGGCGCTTATACCACTTTTTCTATATTTGGTCGGAGTTTGCTACCGCAGGGAAGTAAAAAGCTAGTAAGAGAGCATTCAATAGAAACTAGGAGGGAGTTGTTTTTTGAAGAATGACAAAACAAGAATAAGGGTCGGTGTAGGGGTTGTGTTCCGATTTCAGCCCAAGTGAAGGTCCCGGATGAATATTGGCCCATCTAGAAGTCCATTAAGCGAAGGGGTATAAGAGCATTGCTTTACGCCAAAAGGACCCTTCATAAATACCGCCTATGGCTATTGTTTGTCGGCGGGAATGGTGAGACAGTATCCGGTCGGTCGAACATATAATGAGCAACACACTTGTTTGCAATCAAGGAAGTCGAGCTTTGACCTTCGCTATAACTCATGTAAAATTACAAAGACAAGTTGAAACAACCAAGCTTCCTCGCCGTCGGTGCATAATCAACTTACCAACCAATACGACCTTCAAGTGTCCCCTGCAGAAGGTATTAGGGCCAAAACCTAGCTATAAAAGCCATCAGGGTCAATTCAAGCTTCAATTTACCATGTTGAGAGATTATGTTCAAGAGTTGCGAAGACAAACCCTAATACGACGGTGGAGATGAATGTGGAACGACCTCGGATGAGTCTCTTCCAACCGAGAATTCAAGAGAGTGTATGTTTGTTTAGGTGCACTAAAGCAAGGATTTAAAGATTGTGGGAGATCGTTGTTGGGGGGCCGCTTTTCCAATTCGTGGTCCTTTCAATGGTCAACCGATGACACTGGGAATTGATAGCAACAATGGTATATACCCTTCGCTTATGCTTTTGTTGATTCGGATAACATAGGATCATGGACTTGGTTTCTTCATTGTTTATCCGATGATTTAGCACTTGGGCCAATTTCAAGCATCACTTTTATTATCGACATGAATAAGGTACTCTCTTACTCGTTCATGAATTTAAGTCTCACTGCTTTGAAATGACATTAAAGATATTTGATTTTGTGCGGGATATAAGTAGAGTCAGAGAAGTTTTTGAAAGTGCGTAACACGTATTCGTATTAAAAGCATACATGAGAAAATGAAATTGCAATGGAAAGGTAGGGCCTATAAAGACCATCTGTGGAAATGTGCAACAATTTCAATGTTGTACGGTTTCGAAAGCTATGGTCGATCTCAAGAAACTTAATCAACCAGCCCATGATTGGTTAAGTAAGATACCACCGATCCATTGGTCAAGGTCACATTTTCATGTAAGTGATCTATCTGTTTCACTTACTTTGTATTCGTAAATGCAGATAAAGCGATTATAATTAATACATGTTAATTACTTGTCATCTTTAGGAGAACTACTTCGATGTGTTACTTAATAACATGTGTCAAGTGTTTCATGAGAAAATTAAAGAGGGTTAAGCAAACCTATTATTACAACCTTTAGAATACATCGTGGAATATTGTATGAAGAGGATAATGCATGTTCTTATGGTGATTGAGAAGAGTGATGGGCCATTAACACCAACCGCACAACACATGCTAGAGGCTATTAAGAAAGAGGTCATAGTATAATGTGTTATGGAATGGGGATCTAAGTTTCAGTTAGTAGACCATGGGGTGACCAATGTGTAGTTAATGTTGTACACAAGACTTGTACTTGCGGAAGGCGCGGAGATAACAGTTTACCTATGTAAACATGCTGTTGCTACCAATTGGAATATGACTTTAAATGGCCAACAAGTCGGAGTCAGAGAAACATGGGCTCATCCTTGTTACTATCTTCTCACTGGGAGGCTACCTACAAACACCATGTCCAAATTTATAACTAGCAAGTGTGCATTGGGAAAATCAACTATGCCAACAACAATTGTTCCAATCGAAACCGAAACAAACCCGCCGCAAAAGGTAGAAAAAGAGTTAGGATAAGACCAAATCAAGAGATTGTGAAGGATGGTAAGCCGTCATGGGGCTTGGAAGAGTGTCGTGTAGTATTTGTGGCATTGCCGGACACAACCGGTAACATGCCTAGGTATGGTGGAGCTCAACATAGTGGAACCGCCAATAAGGTAAATGTCAAAAGGTGCCTACTAAAGTTCAGCAGGAAAAAAGACATCCTAAATGTAAAAAGGTAGCAGCAGATAAAGAAGTCAAGGTACGGTGTTGTTCTAGAAAGCCGTTAGTGCAGTTCAAGGAAGTGGTGTTCAATCTACAAATCAAGAGCCAGAATCAAGATCCCATCATACATGATGGCATCCCTATCACAATCCCAAAGAACTTCAAGTCAAGCATTGCCGATCCCATCATGCATGAGCAATCCCGATCGATTTTCAGATTCGGTCAGTGATGTTCAAGGCCGCTTCAACCCACTCGCTACATGAAGAATGACTAGGAAGCAGTCGACCGGAAAGAATGATGGCCTCACCATAGGTCAAATATGTTATGCTAATTATCTAGACAATGTTTCATCTAGTTTACTATTTATTTTCTATGGACAAGTTATGTAATCTAAAACATATCTGTAAAGGGTGTAAATCAGTAGCGCTCATGCTTTGAAAAGTATGCAATTTTATGCGTACGGAATTATATCCATTTGCATTAACTATGGAACCATGTCATTATTGTGTATTTTTGAGATTGACTAAGCTTGATGTGTGAATAGTTTGCGTCAAAAGTAACCAAAGCTAAAATAGAACATCATAAGAATGTTGACATTTAAAAGTCAACCCTAAACACATTGCAAACCATCCGCATAGCCATGAGGCATAGAAAATCGAAACAAACAAATTGAATACTTCATAACAAGGTTACTACAATTCAAGATACACAACATTAACCAACTAGCCTCATTACATAAAAGGTTAAAACGTTATCCCAATGCATAAACAATGAAGAACAACATCCAACTTAGCACCATGTAAATCTTCCACTTCCACACATCACCTTGAGCGCCTACTAATCTTGCCTCAAGCTCATTTCTCCCTCAAAAGTCCCGGTATGATCATTCTTGAACGAGCATGATTTCGTGATCATACCATCTTATCCACCACAAGAAGACCCCTATCGATGGTTATGACAAGTCATTAAACAACCACCATTGTTACAAACTTACACAAGAAATATTAAGACGCACTTACTTGAACAGGACAACCAAAGAATCGACGCCTGGTTGGCAGAGGTCCACGGCACGAATAATAGCTTGCTTACCACACCAAAGAACGTACCATCTTGAAACAATTATCGCTTTGAAGAGGACGGGTTTGAAGGATAGTTTAGGGATGGGTCATAAATGTAGATCAAACCTTGTTACACACATATACTAGCTACATACATCGAGAACGGTTTTATTTAGTACGCTACTGATGAAAGACGGTTTGCCTCGGCAAAATAACGTTGACAACGACAGATTGGTCAAGTGGACCAATCGGCATTTAATTAATCTATTTGGACCCGTGGCGATGATTATGCCGGTGCCGTCCCATCGCGATCCTCCGATACAAGTTTAGGGACCAACGGTGTATTTTAGTATTATTTTTTTATTTGAAGTCATTCCATTCCAAATTTATCCTCAAACCATATTCATAATATATTTAAGCAAACCAAACGGGCCCTAAATTCCATTTAAAATGAAATTAAGAAATAAACTATTTAAATAACGGATCATTTATAAAAAATTTACTTTACACATGATCAAGGCCAAAATGAAAACATTTATTGCAAGTGCTTTTATATGGTCATTCATAACTTGTATAGTACGAAATTTGTGTTTGTTAAAAAGATATCTGCTTAACGGGCCTTTCAAATATATATGACTAGCTAAAAGACCCGTGAAATTCACTGGTATTTTAAAGAAAAGAAAAAAGTAGATAATGAATTATATATTATGAAAAATGAGCCATTAGAAAGACACATACACATAAGACACTTAGAACAAACGAAACATATGTGTAATTAAACAAATTATAGTCAAATAAGGAAAAAATAACTTAAATATATGTAATCAAACAAATAGTCAAATAAGGAAAAAATAACTTAAAAGCGCATAAGCAATTATTGGTGTTTCTTATGTTTTTTGAACTTCTATTTGTCGCGAAAATGTAAAGGCATGTTGATTCACTTGCGACGACTTGAGTAGATCTTTGATAAAAATATGCACATGATGTTCTTCAACAAATGTATGTTGAATTTAGAAAACCTACGAATAAATGAGAAAAGTAGTCGACCATACAAATAGTTGGATAAGCTTAATTATCATTGAATCACATAGTTTGTAGCACTTGTTTGTATACAACATTTGTGGTGAATTCACGATGATATTGCTTTGGAACAAATAACTATCTTCAATCCTTTTTTCTTTATCTTAACTCGATAGATGACAACTTTCATTATGACAATGCAATGCAAGAGGTCGGAAATGTTTATGATGATGAGCAAACCTTTTTACTTATTTGAATCAATATGAAATCTGAGATTTCATTTTTGTCATTTCACATCTACATGGTCTTTGTATATTAGTCAATAATTGAAGTTAAGAGGGTTTCCTTTCCTTTTTCGTTCAGTAACTCAGTTGAGTATAATACAAAATTACATTCATATTACTAAACAAATAGGATTGAGCATCGGGTCAATCCTACCGAAGAGACTCGGTTCGGTTCCTTTTTGTACAATCCTTTCGGTTCGGTTTATAGGGTTTAAGTGTGTTTTTCTCGGTTTTGGTTCGAACCGAACCAAATGTGGCCGAATCGAAACCGAAAATCATAAATATATAAAACAGAAAATCAAACTGAATATGATCAGTTCGATTTTGGTCGAACCGGTTCAACTCGGTTTTCTGATTTGGTTAGGTTTTCTTTCTGTTTTTCTCAACTCTACTACACAGTTTAACTAAAGTGGCTAAATTTAAACATAAAAAATACGTACATTCTTAATAATAGAAAAAAGAAGATAAAAAGTGCAAATAGTTCAACTTAGAACCTATAAAATCCGGTTTCCAGTTCGTTCATCTTCGACAATGTAGAAAAAAGAGAGCACATGAGACAAACTCATATCCTTATGTGCCGTTTATGTGTCGTTTTGTTGTAGAAATTTTTTCTTATTTTTACGTTTGTAACTTCTTTGAGGAAAAATGATTCTTCTTCTTTAGAGAAGAGTTGAGAATTTTAAAAACCCTTTAGTTGAAGTCATAATTTATTTTATTTTAAAAAGATTATCTCAGATCACGTTGTTGGCTGGGAATGCAGGTGGTGGGTGGTAGAGGATGACACGAGAGATTTGGGTTCAAATGTTATAAATATCCCTTCTTTTTCTCTTATTGAGAAATAAATTAGAAAAAGAAAAAAGGTGAGAATGGCATAATGAACTTCTCAATTTTTTAGCTAAAATTTAAAAAATGAGAATTTCACTTTTTTGAAAATTACTGGAAAAAGTGTGACTAAACAGGATTGATTTCCTGTAAAAATGAACTATTTCTCTCCAACTAAAAACACTATTAAATTCTCAGTTTCTTTTAGAAAATTAAAATTGTTAACCGATTCTTCAATCATTCATCTTTTGCAATATGTGCCGGTTACGTTGGCAAAGTTGTGACCCTTTATAACTCATATTAAAAATTTATTTGTTTATCATCAACACATTTAACGTTGACAACGACAAGATGGTCAGGACCAATCTGGCGATTTAATTGCAGACTGTTGGACCCGTGGCGATGATTATGCCCGGTTTCGTCCCATCGCGATCCTCCGATACAAATTTAGGACCAACGGTGTATTTTAGTCTTATTTTTTTATTTGAAGTCATTCCATTCCAAATTTATCCTCAAACCATATTTATAATGTATTTAAGCAAACCAAACGGGCCCTAATTTCCATTTAAAATGAAATTAAGAAATAAACTATTTAAATAACGGATCATTTATAAAAAATTTATTTTACACATGATCAAGGCCAAAATGAAAACATTTATTGCAAGTGCTTTTATATGGTCATTCATAACTTGTATAGTACGAAATTTGTGTTTGTTAAAAAGATATCTGCTTAACGGGCCTTTCAAATATATATGATTCAAAAGTAGATAAAATATTTAATCTTATTAGGCTAAGAATAATGAAGAACTGACGTAAAATTAGGTTGTATATACTATATTTTTATATAAAATATTTATTTTCTATCTCAGATTCTTAGCCTCAATGCTACTTTCGGCATGTTTCTTTTGTATGGCCATGCCCAAATAACACACTTTGTATTAAATAAACACACGCTTTGCATCAAAGGTAGAACCAGAATCACTATTTTGCAAGTCTAATTATTTGTTGCTATACACCGTTGCTTTGCACGGTATGTCTACTTACAAATAAATCAAACATTATCTATATCTATATCTAGGGTAGGTTTAAAATGAAAAATTTCTTATAATGAAAAAAATGAGAAGGTATGTGGAGGTGACATGTGTCACCTTTGCCACATATCATGCCACGTCATGTAACATGTGTCACCCCCTCGAAAAAAAAAAAAAAAAAATCCCTCCAAAATTTTAGTTTTGGCCAAATTTTTTTCCCGACAAAACTTATTACTGCATCACAATTATAAAGTTAATGCATCACAATCATAATTGTGATGTAGTAACTTATACTCTTAATGCACTAAAATCATGATTATGATGCAATAAATTTATAACCGTGATGCAGTAACTTATAACCTTAATGCACTAATAAGTTTTGGTGCATCTTTATTACAAGTTATTGCATCATAGTTAATAGTTAAGTGCATCAACTATGATGCACTAAAATCAAGGTTATAACCTTAATGCACTAAAATCATGATTGTGATGCAGTAACTTTATAACTGTGATGCATTAATTTATAACCATAATGCATTAAAATCATAATTGTGATTTAGTAACTTATAAACCTTAATCCACTAATAAGTTTTGATGCATCTTTATTATAAGTTATTGCATCATAGTAATAGTTAAGTGCATTAACTATGAGACACTAAAATCAATGTTATAACCTTATCGACTAAAATCACGATTGTGATGCAAGAACTTTATAACTATGATGCGTAATTTATAACCTTAATGCACTAAAATCATGATTGTGATGCAAAGAAAAATTTGGCATGAAACTTTTACGGATTTTTTCAAAAAAATCCCAAATTTTTCTTTTGGGATTTTTTTCGGTGGGTGAGGTGGGGTGGGTGATGTGATGTGGCGGTGATGAAAGGTGACACACGCCGCCTCCACACGCCTTCTCATTATTTTCATTCTAAGAACTTTCATAATAACCCAAACCTCTATATCTATAATATATATATAAAGGAAAAATCTAAATTTTTGAAAATGATAAATTAAAAAACTATACATGAAAACCATAAACTTTTATTATTATTTTCGTTTATAAGATATAACACATATTATTTTCATTCAGTTTAAACCGTATTTAATCATCAATTAAACTTTTATTATTTTTCATTTAAAACCTATATCTATTTTTTATCACAACTATATACCGCTATAAAATCCCGTTGCTATACACGGATACTCGTCTAGTTACATATAAAGCATGCATCCGATTTCTTGAATCTTGAATTCCTTTAATTTATAATGTTAAATTTATTGACTTTTAAGCCAAATATTTCATATTAACGAGCCACAATATTTTTCAATCTTGGTTAATAGTTTTAACGATTTGACCAATGACTTTTGACTTTTGGCCAATTATATATGGTGAGATTATAATTTTATATTTGAAACTTTAAAATTTAATGATTTATATTTGCATATTTCACACTTGCCGGCTAAAAGTGTCGGTGGTGCTATGCACGGATATCATTGGTATTAATAAAGAGTACCAAAATATAATTATTTTAAAAAAAAGGGCAATTACATATATATTCACTAAAACTTACGAGTATATATTTGCATATATGGGAAGATATTTAGTGAGAAGAGAAAATAAAATGAAAATAGTGAGAAATATTCTTAACCACACATTTTAAATAAAAAAAAGAAATTTAAAGGGAGATGCATCTACTTTTGTAGGTGCACCTAAAATGTGTGATTGTGATTTATTTTCTCATACTTGTTATTTCAATTTTATTTCTCATTTGATTCATATTCTTAAAACATGCTTAAATATCACATTAAAAACTTGTATTTAAATCATTTAAAAAAATAATGTTCCCGCTAAGCCTTTTAGCCACGCGCCACGCACACGCGCATACACAAACACAATTACATTGTGCATTTGAAACCCTAACTTTTTTGAAATTTAGCATCGTGTCTTCTAGCTCGTAGTTCAAAAAATGGATTCAGTTATCGCTACGGTTAGCGGATACCATGGATCCGAGAGGTTTAATCTTATTAAACTAATCGCCCGATCCGGTGCAATTTATGTCGGAGCTATGAATCAATCCACCACTCATTTGGTACTTTTTATTTATTTATAAAATTTTTAGTGTTTCGGTTATCGAAATGATTCTGTAACTTAATTGGTTGTTTGATTAGGTTTGTCGAAAATTTGAAGGAAAGAAATATGAACTTGCTAGGAAGTTGAAAATAATTGTGATCAATCATCGATGGGTCGAGGATTGTGTAAAGCAAGGTAGACGCGTCTCGGAGCGGCCTTATATGAAACATTGGTATGATTAGTGATTGTTTGTTTGTGCTAAAGTGTTTGCAAAACGCAATCCCAAACACCCCCAATGTGTGAGACTGTGTAGAACAAGCTATATAATAATGTGTTTTATCCGATATGTGATATGTTTGTTTGGTTTTAATTTTTTTGCAGTGGGGCGGTGATTGGGCCATTGCTGATGGAGATCCCGGTGGCTTCTAAAGAAGTTAGAAGTGTGTTTGGTGAGGCATCTACGAGCAGAAGCTTCTCCAAAAACCGTGTGATCGATGTTGAATCCGATGATAGTGGAGACGATGATTGGACTCGGTCTTCATTGTTGAAAGAGGTTAGATGTAATCTCTTGACTGTTTCTGTAACTTGAGTATGTTTAGGTTATTTTTTTATATGGATATGTTGCCAAAGATTAACAGGTGAGATAAATAGGTGCTTAAAGTAGATAGTATAACTTTAAACATTGGAAATTGTTTATTTAAGTCAGAAAACATGTTTGTAGAGCGTTCGGTAATATGGAAAAAAGTAGGCAGGCTTCACATATCAGCATCACTTTGAGAAAGAACACTTTAAGGAAGAACTAGGAACTGCTGACGTGAGATAAAATATCTATACTGAACTTATGTCGTGTTTAGCATTAGCCAACCAGCTTCTCTTAGTCCACCACTTCATTTCTTTTGTCTTATTACTATAAACTTTGTTTGGTCTATTTCCTGAAAACATTCTTGATAGAATGAGGCAATGAGCAAGAGGTGAAGTACCTCTTTTGTGATAACCGTTATAATTGAAAGACCTTCATGTAGCATATATAACGACATACCAACGTGCCTTTGGCCTAACGGGTGTAAGGCCAAGAAGTTGAGGTTTAAGTCTTGTTGGGGGCAAAAGGTGTAGGGTATACGAGGGTCTGAATTTGCTATTAAAAAGGCATGTATAATGCGATACATTTTATCTGCATAATTTTGCATTTTGTAATGCATACAAGTGAAAGTTGTCACTCATCGCCAGATAGTTGGTTGCCGTGCTCTTTAAATTTTCTTTGTTTATTACATGGTAGCTCATCC
Organism: Chrysanthemum lavandulifolium; assembly: GCA_022545495.1. Taxonomy (NCBI): domain Eukaryota; kingdom Viridiplantae; phylum Streptophyta; class Magnoliopsida; order Asterales; family Asteraceae; genus Chrysanthemum; species Chrysanthemum lavandulifolium. The sequence goes on along the minus strand of CM040245.1, from coordinate 72,213,432 downwards.
ACCTTATTCTTTCAAATTGCCTTTAGCAACAGGTTATCAGTTTCCGCTCCTCCTATCATGGCCGTTAATAATTGAAAAACTATCTAGATGTTGGGTCTGATGACATGCATAGATATATTCTCGGCTAACAAATCAAGTACTGATTATTCTGCAAACTATCTTAATTGTAGAACCTGCATCCTGATGAGAGACGAAATAAGGATTCTTCTAGTTTAAGGAGAAAAGGCACCAAGAGATGCGTGAGACAGGACGTCTCTGTCACAAACGAATATGTTGAATGTGATGATGAAGATGATGATTGGACTCAGTCTTCATTGTTGAAAGAGGTTTGATCCGAGCTCTTGACTGTTGCTGAAAGTGGGGTATCCTTATGCTTTTACTATGTGTGAATTTAGTGCCAGAGCTTAACTAGTTCTTGATAAAACAGGTGTTTCAAATCAGATGGTGTGATTTTAACTATAGAAATTGTGTTATTAAGTCATGAATACTTAATATGGGATGTGTATGTTAATATGACAATATATAGGCATGAGATATTTCCCAGTAAGAACTAAGAACTGATGAAGTTTAGAGATGATATGTTCGGATGTCTCAGTATGACACACTGACTTATAATGCAAGACCTGGGAAATTGTATTTTTACAGGAGCCACTTGATCTTTGTATGATTTTTACTAGTTTCTGTAAAGTAGGCAGGTCATTTCTTTTGTCTTATTACTATAAACTTTGTTTGGTCTATTTCCTGAAAACATTCTTGATAGAATGAGGCAATGAGCAAGAGGTGAAGTACCTCTTTTTGTGATAACCGTTATAATTGAAAGACCTTCTGCGTAGCATATATAACGACATACCAACGTGCCTTTGGCCTAACGGGTGTAAGGCCAAGAAGTTGAGGTTTAAGTCTTGTTGGGGGCAAAAGGTGTAGGGTATACGAGGGTCTGAATTTGCTATTAAAAAGGCATGTATAATGCGATACATTTTATCTGCATAATTTTGCATTTTGTAATGCATACAAGTGAAAGTTGTCACTCATCGCCAGATAGTTGGTTGCCGTGCTCTTTAAATTTTCTTTGTTTATTACATGGTAGCTCATCCACCTTATTCTTTCAAATTGCCTTTAGCAACAGGTTATCAGTTTCCGCTCCTCCTATCATGGCGTTAATAATTGAAAACTATCTAGATGTTGGGTCTGATGACATGCATAGATATATTCTCGCTAACAAATCAAGTACTGATTATTCTGCAAACTATCTTAATTGTAGAACCTGCATCCTGATGAGAGACGAAATAAGGATTCTTCTAGTTTAAGGAGAAAAGGCACCAAGAGATGCGTGAGACAGGACGCCTCTGTCACAAACGAATATGTTGAATGTGATGATGAAGATGATGATTGGACTCAGTCTTCATTGTTGAAAGAGGTTTGATCCGAGCTCTTGACTGTTGCTGAAAGTGGGGTATCCTTATGCTTTTACTATGTGTGAATTTAGTGCCAGAGCTTAACTAGTTCTTGATAAAACAGGTGTTTCAAATCAGATGGTGTGATTTTAACTATAGAAATTGTGTTATTAAGTCATGAATACTTAATATGGGATGTGTATGTTAATATGACAATATATAGGCATGAGATATTTCCCAGTAAGAACTAAGAACTGATGAAGTTTAGAGATGATATGTTCGGATGTCTCAGTATGACACACTGACTTATAATGCAAGACCTGGGAAATTGTATTTTTACAGGAGCCACTTGATCTTTGTATGATTTTTACTATAAGTTTTGGTTGGCCTATCGTATGAAAGCTCTGTTAGAATCCGTAAGACTGAAGGACATGCTCTTTTCTATAATAACTGATTAGATGATAGACCGTTTTGCAAATTATACGTAATTTGTTGTAACAAAAAAGTATTAAGCTGATGTCTATTTGAAAAACATAATTATAGTTCGTTCAAATGATTTACATGACATCTCATACATTACATGATGAATGCTAAATCCTCCTAGTCATCATCCTAATTACATGTGTCACTCATCTAGCCATCTATGCACTTAGAATTGGGATCCATTTGCTCACTCTTTTTGATGAATGACATGGGAATTAGAAGGATCAGTAGGACTCTAGGAGGATTTAGTATTTCTCTACATTATATTTGCAAAAGCTGTATTGGTTGCCAAATGATTACCTCCACTATTTCTTCCATTTTTTAGCTCATATCTTGGTACTGTATGCACCTTATTTTCTATTAGTACTTTTAGCATGTGTAAGTTTTCTCACCTGCCATCATGGCTGCTGATAACTTTGAACCAATTAAATGTCGGAAAATCCGATGCTCTATTTGAATATTTTTCACCTAAAATTGAATTTCTGATTATATGCATGCTATTTCCATTGTAGAACCTCCTTTCTGATGAGAGACGAAATAAGGATCGTTCTAGATTGAGTAGAAAAGATAATAAGAGATGCTCAAGACCGGATGTCTCCCTCACAAATGAATTTGGTTTAGATGAATCTCCTTCATTTGGCTTGAGCAGAATAGAGGTAACTTTAGTTGAACTTATGTGGCTCTAGCAATGTGTGAAAATAGTTGAAATTGCTGCAGTTCTAATTCAAATTTTGCACTGTTTTTGTTCCTGTTTCTTACAGTCCGAGGACTTACCTTGTCCTTCCACTTCACGTCGAACGAATAAAAAAAAGAGAGACATTACCAGATCTGAATCCTCCAAAGGAAGTCGTAGGCTGATGCATAAGAATACAGATAATGTAGTGAAATCTTCTTCAGATGCAGAGGACGATTTCCAACATACAGAAATTCACGACAAGGATGTCGACATTGGCGAGCCGTCCAAATTTTCTAGAAGGCTTTACCAAACTAGGTTACCCGAATATGCAAAAAGAAGGAATTTGATTTTGGAGGATTCTGAACAGATTGAAGATTTGGGTACTTCTGATATTCAAGATCCAGTTTGTAACAATGGTGTCTCAGCTTCCTTGAGCAAGAATTCTTTAGACAAGTCAACAAAAGTTGATGATGAATCTAACGAAAGGGAAGATGCTCCCGCGTCACCTACACCCATTCATTTATCATGTGTCATATGTTGGACAGATTTTAGTTCAACTAGAGGAGTTCTGCCTTGTGGACACCGATTTTGTTTTTCCTGCATACAGAACTGGGCAGATCACAAGGTATTATTTTTCTCCTTTATTTTATTTCTATGTTTTGACCGGCAAAGAGACACTCAAACACACTATTCTGCACCTTTTTGTCGGTATTACCATATTTTACATACAAAATCAAATTCATCTCTAAGCATTTGAGCAAACACAATTTTTGGTGTAACATTGCTAACTTCTGTATTTTTTTCATGATGACAATTTGATTTCCAATAATCTTTATATATATAGGCATCTATGAAAAAGGTTTCTACATGTCCCTTGTGCAAGGCTAGTTTTTATAGCATACAGAAGATGGAGGAAGCTGTATCTTCTGATCAGAAAATATACTCTCAAACAATTCCAAGCAACTCTTTTGCTACTGATGTCTACATTATTCCACATGGTGAAGCATCCACACGGACCAGACTTCAGTATATGGTAACTTTTTGTCCTTACTCCTTACTGCAACTAACAAGTGGCACATTGCATTAGCTATTTAAGCTAATAACTTTGTCAACAATAGGCCCTTGATTAAGTTTCTTTTAAGTTCATAATGGATTGACTTTGTGTGTTTTTTTGTTGATTGTTTGGGTTGAACAGCCACCACCAAGACCAGTTTGCTATCAGTGTTGTTGTCGTGAGCCAGAGGAACTTCTGATAAATTGTCATAGTTGCGAAAATCGTTGTGTTCATTCCTATTGCTTGGATCCTCCACAAACTACATGGGTATGTGTCCAATGCAAGGATCTTCGTATGAGGTATTTTCGTTAAATTTCATGAACTGTTCCGGTTATTACAAATAGACATGTCCCTGCACAACCATTATGGTGATTCCCTGTAAACTTCTCTTCGATCCTAAAGATCGTGACTGTTAAATTTGAACAAATAGTGTTAATCTATAAGCCATAATCACCTTGATTATGGAGCTTTGCTCATTTTATAGTTAATATTCTATGGGATCTTGTTGTGATTAAAACAATTTGCCCATATTGTTGGGTTTATTTGAGCCCAATCCAGCAGAAGACTAGGTGCATCTCATATGAGCCTAGCCCAACAAATATCCCTAGTATTAGCATACTAGCATCAACATGCTTATTAAATGTCCACTGGTGTTTATAAAAAGACCGGCTTTTTCACAAACTATTGCATTAATAGTGTATGTGCTTAAACATATCATTAGGCATGCTAGTATTATTGATTTGCATTCATTACTAGTCAAATTTCGTTAGAGAAACATCGAATCATTTATAAACAAATATGTATGTGGTAACTAATTATTTAATATCCAAACTTGATATTCATTTAAAACATCTTTTATTACATCACTCAGGTATGGGCTGTTAATGTATGGTCGAAATATAGATTAACCTCATCCAGGGCTGAAAATCAGATTGAAATGTTGACATTTAAATTATTCTAAAACTGATAAATCAAATAATTGCTGAAAATGGTTTTCTCCAACTACTATACATATTTTAACAGATCTTGTAATTCGACCCATGCAGATTAAAAAACTGCATGTTGCAAAAGTTCGGATGGTCACTGACACCCACAATGAATAAATTTTTTGTTAGCATCGATATTTGATAGTATACAAGTATACAACTAACTAAAAATATGTAATGAAAATGACTTTTCCGTTGATAATGAATTGAACACTATCATTTGAAACAATAGTTTTGGCAACTCATCTTGTTGTAAATAAAGCTCATTAAGATAAGCATATAGCTGTATACTGTGTAATTGAATATATCTGTACTGGTCTATTGCTTGAGATGCTGATGAAACAGAAAGAAAAAAAGCAGAACATAAGGGAATTACAAGTCAAATATCCAAAAGCTACAACTTACAACATTCTTATTGGTTGATTTCCTTCAAAACAACCAAAATGAGTATTTAAGGATAGTAACAATTAAACTGATTTTAGCTAGCAGAGCATTTGCATGCTCTTTAACCATATCCCATAGCATACTAACATGCTTCTCATCAGTAAGAGTTGCACTTATAGCCACTCAAATCATGAATGCCTTCAATTACTGTGTGTGTCATGAAAAACGCCCTGTAGGTTGTAGCATTTAGTGATTCGGTAACTGCTTCTTCAAGCGATTTAGCTCTTCATTGTTACTTTCATTAATCATTAGCCATGGTTGCTAATGCCGATTGTCATATCCTGAAACAGACCATAGCAAACTTTCTAGGAACCACCACTTCAAATTTGTTGTTAGCTTACAAAAGCGCTTCAAAATGTTTAGCCATTCTCACAGGTTTTCACTTAAACTCTCCTATCCCAGTTACTCCATAGCTTCTCTTCACCATCCATAACTTAATAGCATGAAAAACTACCACTAAGAGGCTAAGAGCAATCTGCCAATCTTTGTAGTCCACTAGCTTTGACACTCTTTCTTTATTTTTCAAAAGTTCAAATTATGTAGAAAGTTTATGTAATGTCATTCCAATGTTTAACCCAAAGACAACAACAATCTAAAGATTTCTGGAACCCTTTGTGAGGGTGGAAACCAAAGGAGCTTGCACCTTCAACACCATCATAAAAGGGTATATACATGCAGTACCCGAATAAACAGTATTGACATGAACCCTCATATCAAATATCTTTGCAACCTCACACAATGTTCCCAGTGGATCCATTAATTGCTGTTGCTGTGGTGTCCTTTCTACCCTAAGGCATAAGTATAATGGGATTAAACCGTGTCTGATATGTGATTCAATAGTTCGTAATAATGCATAGGACAGGGTGATAGCTTGAGATATGTGGACTTCGTCGTTGGAACAACCCGAATATTATTCGTGTTGATCCCAACAACCGGACACGCTTTTTGGAGAGAAAAGTGTGTTTGATCCAAGCAATAAACAGCAAGCTTTCCTAAGAGCCTGCCTCCTATAGTCCCAATTTGATCTGTCCTTGAGCAGCATTTAATGTGCATACAAAGCTTTCACACGTACCCTATGTATCACACTCCCAATCACAACATCGCTAGAAAATGAGAAAGATGTAGGAAGTTGAAGAAGCTCTAGAAGCCATTTCATGACAAGGGACAACCATCTCAAGCTCGGTGGCAGCAAGAGAGGCCAACCAGTTTCACGATTCTGTTAAAGCCTGTAAGATTAAGCGTTTCACCTTATAAGTTACGATACTTCCATCGGATTGGGAATAAACGAGAAAACCAGGACTTTGCTAATGTGTTATATGGGGATTATATTTTTCTGCACGCCTTTTCACATGGTTTCAATAGGTTCTGGTTGCATTGGTGCCGATTTAGGCATAGTTTTTGTGAGATAACCTGCTTGAACTTGGCTACAAACAGGATATTTTTGCCATTTGAGTGTTAATCGGCTAAGATGTTGGCTGCATTTCTATTACAGGTAGCCATTTTATTGGAAGAAAGGTTAGATTTTGCTAGTACTTCTATACTCAGGATCGATAAGAGGGTTTTTATAGTTAGCAAAATGAATACTTTTTTTATAGTTAACAAAAATGAATACTTCAAAGTGATGTTTTGTTTCTTTTTAGTAGTAGACAAAAGTACTAATATTCAAATTCTAAATACCATATAATCTCAGTCTAGTATCTACAAACGGGCTCTTGTTCCTTCTTTAGCCTTTTAGTTTAATAAACAGCCACGTAGATAGCTTCCTTAACTTAAAGCAACCTTTAATTTAACAGCCGTTCCTCATGACTCAGTCCTTTCAGCCGCTAAACTTATTTGTCTAACGAATAACAAAGAGAGCCTTCGTTGACACATGAATCTTTCAATAAAGAACCACTGGTTTCCATAGCTGTTAGGATAACGAAGACATAGATAACTCAAGATAGAGCCATACCACTTTACTCCGTACCAAGCTACACAACTGTCTGTTCATAATCTTCTCTTTTTCACATCACTTCATGACAGTACCATTTGTTTGTGTGCTTTTGTAGCTTCATTTAAAAGAGAACATTCCCAAACATTATTGGCCACATTGTGGATTACAAATGTTGTCATGTCATGTTTCTTTTGTGTGTACAACCAAGTAACTAGTTGGCCTAATGATTGTTTTTTGCCTGTAATGTGTCGGTTCATCGACATGAGCACCAATGCTTAAACTATCTAAAAGTACACTTAAACCATCAATTCTTGAAAGAATCATTCATGGCTTTACGCTTGCCTTACCCAACCCAATTGCGTTTTTCCAGAGATTCGTGATACAATCAGTCCGCAGTCATCACTATCTAAGAGTGAATTGTCGTGATAGAATCACTCCGTGGTCATCAATTCTAATTTGAATTGTATGCTTTGTCCCAGTTTTTTTCAAACATGGTCTTGGGTATTAGCTTCTTGTTACATCCCAATAATCAAAGCTCGCAGATACAACTCATAGCTTCAACTAAGTTTACAAAACATACTCTAACTATGTAAAAAGAGGACTCATCTCAAGTGCTTTAAGCCCTTATGGAATTAATCTGTGATTCACACGATTAGCAAAGCAGAATATAAAGTATTGATATGAACATTCTCTAAGGTTATAATTTGCACTTAAGGCAACTTACTTACGTATGTTATACATGCAAATATGAGTTAATGAGTATATAGAGTGAGGATACTATGAAAATTTTCAGCTAGGCAAAATTGATGAAATAGATTGTCGGAAAAATGTGTGAAAATTTTACAAGAAAGGGGGGGATTTAAAATGATACAAAAATCACTAGAAAAGAGATGGACTAAACTTTTGTTCATCCAAAATTTATTTTTTCACTGCATCATTTTCTTTTGTTCACCCAAATATTCATTTTTACATTTTATACAAAGTTTAATCGTTTTTTTTTTAACTGCACTACACTTGAAATCCGGCCCCCGAGCTAAACCATCCAAACGGACACGCCTTGGGATCCGAACCTCTAGGAGAGACCCGCTAAGGGAAACCCATAAAATTCACGCCTTCGCAATAGGAGGAAAACCTGATCTTTTTGTCTCTTGCGAGACTAGAACCCTGGATAAAACCTCTCTAAGCTCCAGAAAAAACCCAAATGACCAACTGAGCTAAGCCGGTTGGTTGTTTAAACGTTTTACAATATTCTTTCTCTGAAATTGCATGCAAATATATATTATAACAAGTAGAAAAAGACGCCTTAATATTTATATTAAACTAAAATTCTTAGAAATCTTTTTTGATATTTTCGAACTCCTTTAAATTATTCAATAAAAGGTGTAGATTGGTGGAACATTTTGATCCCGGGATGCTTTTTTGACATCAGCCATTATCCACCCCACAAAAAATAGCTCCGTCAACTCTTCTGGGCAAGAGGAGCACCACCTGGAGTGAGACGAGCCGAGATTTGACCCCCGATCTCTTATTTCACAAAGTCTCTCTGTGCCAACAAATTTTACGAAAACGGTATCTATCCACTCCCTTTAAATTATACATAGCTTTCTATGTCTCCGATCTAAGCTAAGTTAACTAGTTAAGCGTAGTAAAACTAACCTAAATTTCATGTGGAAAACTACAAAGGGATATACTAGGGACCTCCTATGGATCAATCTTACAAACCGCGAAGTACACAGTATAACACCGCGATGCACAAAGTACAATTTTTTAATACGTGCAATGATTGAAAACCCCCTGTAAGAGGGTCCGTATAAACTGCTCCAACAACAAATATTGGTGATTTCAAATGTTCATTGCATCTACCAAAAAGTGATCATTGCTTAACAAACATGACCGTTAAAGTAGGTAAAATGTTGTCTTGGCCCATGAGCTTGGAAAAACTTGGTCGACAATTTCCTTCATTTCTTCGTTTCATTATGAGTTTTATTAGATCAAAAAACAACGAACCTATAGGGCCTCTTATTTATTACAGTATTTGATAATCCACATTTAAAATTGTTAGGCAAGACGAAGTAAACAAACGTGAAACAAATACTAGCAAGTTACACGAAAACACAAGGATCATACATATATCCACGAGAAGATCATCGACATACGTTGAGGTCTCGAGGAGCATAATTAAATCCATCTTTGGTCATTTGGTTCGGTTCGATAAATTCATACTAACAAGTTCACACTACATTCTTTCCTTGATAAACCCTCAATAACATAATAATCAGAAACATTTATGACACATAAATACAGAGTTAATTAGATAGATGGAATTAATCCTATTATATCTAAAATTTAACCCAAGTTCACTAGAAAAGATGTTCAGTGCATTAGGCTAGGTATTTGAAGAAGGGTGATGGGTATGCACCAAAAAATGATGCATGGAGTCAGAATTTCCTCGCCGATTTAACATTTTGAAGACTTAACCAACTATATAGTATACAGGAAGGTGCTCCAATCTTTTAACATTGTAAATATTTTGGACTTCTATGATAATAATGTATGGAATTTTCTTTCCAAAAGAGAACATGGGCACCGAAGTACCTCAACAAATACGGCAACCAAATATCATGATTGACCCATATGGACTTTTTTCAACAATATAAAATTTCTCTCAACACATGCAATCTTCAAACTTAAAGATTCCTTCACTAATTTTTTCTATATTCATATCTCCATAACCCTCTTCCCTGTCAGACCATGTAAGATTATCTTTTATAACACGAGTGCGGTAAATTAAACTTGCTGTATTATATTATATACATACACAGTTACACACTAAAGTTTAACTTTTTATATTTGGTATTTAATACTTAAAAAGGTACATGACCCTTATGACGAGACCTCGATGCACAAAGACACAATAAAACAAGCATTTTAGTTCTGGCAAAGAACATATGTCGAGGTACAAACTGTCTTGCCATGTGAGGTTTAGTAGTTGGTAATCATACAGAAGTTTGGACTTGTGTCGTCCAACACACACACTTAAAATATACTCATTATGTAATATTACCATCTCACCCTTGCTTCAAGAACACAATCCACTTTTTCTTATATGATTTATAATTTTATATCATGTTGTGGTGGGGAAAATTGGAAATAAGATTAGGACAATGATTTTCTAGCCAGCTCATTTTCAATATTTATTTTATATATATTTTAACTATTCTAATTAAAGAGCAATGATTTGCTAATTAGCTAATACTTGTCACCATCATTAAGAAGTGTGTGTAGTATATATAAAGCACTTCTAACTCAATCCTGACCCTATTTCAACCAATGAAGCCCAATCCAATTGAGCTTCACACCACCACCAATGGTAACAACAACACTAAACCACTCATCAACTCAAAACATTTCATCCTACCAATAATAACCTTAGCAGTTCTAATCACAATCCATCTATACATTGGAAACTTTTCAGAACTTCGGTTCATTAGCCCGGCCGTAAACTCGACCGATGATCACAAGTGTAATGTGTTCCAAGGCACTTGGGTGTTTGATGATGAAAGGGAAACATATTATACAAATGAAACAAAATGTGTTATTGATGATAGACAAAATTGTATGAAGTATGGAAGGCCTGATACCGACTTCATGAAGTGGAGGTGGCAGCCTAATGAGTGTGATTTGCCTGAATTCGACGCGGTCGAGTTTTGGAAATTGTTAGAGGGAAAAGGTTGGGGTTCATTGGAGACTCGGTTGGAAGAAACCAAATGCAATCATTGGTTTGCATGCTAGCTAGTGTAAGTTTTCCACATATATAAACTTTGATTCATAGCAAGTCTATCACCATGCATATTGCATAACATACTAAGGGCATCTTTTATTACATACTTTTATAAAGTTTTATAATTATTCTCACACATCATAAATCACTAAACTTTCTTGATGTATCAACTTTTCTCAATCATGCATAAACTTTATAAATATATCACATAATAACTCACATTCATTAAATTATGAAAATGTTCAAAATATTTTTAAATAAATTATAAGCCTCTTGATAGATGTTTTTATATATAACCATATGTTTATAAAATCACCATTACATGACTAGTTTATTGTTCAAAAATGGCGGTTTAATTAAGTGCTAGATACAAGATATTGCTAATAGATAAATACGTATTATTCCACTAATACATGATATATAAAATGACAAATAGGTATACTTTGGTACAGTTGTAGTGGTAGGTCAGTAATATTTAACTTAGATAACAAAAGCAAGTGGTGGTACTATATACTGAGTCACTGATAAGGGATTTTCTTGTTATCTAGCATTTTGTCTATGAAATAAGCGTATCAAGACCATACCCCTTACGATAATTGATGGTCCAACATTTTGAGGCCTGAGTTATTTCATCCACAACAAAAATAAAATATATGCATATAGAGATAGCTCACACGAAAAATACTTCTAGAAGAAGTCTTTGTATAAGTACACAAAAGAAAAAGGGAGGTGATTTTCACATGATCATTTTTACTCGTATAGTCATATACACAATAAGGTACATGCAATTAGGAGTGGAATCAGAACGTTACGATTGAAGAGGCAAATTTTAATAATTTTAACAACTACATTACAAATTAGTTCATTAGGAGAACAAATTAAAAAAATAGTCAGATTACACTATAATTTTTTTCGTTAAAGGGCCACATGCCCACCCTGCCCCTTTTGTCTCCGCTTCTGCACGCAATATAAATTGCATGTAACACATACTATATATATATATATACAAAAGAGACGATTTTCACACTCATTTTTTCTTTCATAAACATTAAGATAGGAGCAGTATGTGTTGCATGTAACACATGATATGTTGTGTATGCATAAAATTGGGGTGTGTTGTCTTTTTTCCTTAACATCTTTTTATCAATATGAATAATCCTTATTATTTATGTAGAGCCTACCACATACTAGTATAAGAGAGACGTATCGAACTATCGACATTGATAAGAGCCAAACACACACAAACATAATTTAGAGAGAGACGTATCACCAGAACTAGAAAGTTCAATGACAACAAACGGTATTATTAATTTGACAATTATTATGTTGATAAATAATTTGTAATTATACAAAACGGCCAAAATTATATTTGGTGTAATGTAGGTTTCAATAGCTGGAAAGATTAAGTATCCGTTAAACTATTTGAAAAGGTCTTTAGTCCAAATAATAGATGGGGTAGAGTAGAACTTTTTTTATGAAGAAAAAAAAAATTATTGTAAAGTTTGATGCTCTAATGTTAATAAGACTGAGAAGAAAAAAACAGAAGATATGGTATTGATGCAAAAAGAAAATGACAAGATAAAGTGAAGTTTTTGACTCTTTGTTAAAGTACGGCAGAATAACGTCTCTTGTTTTAACTTTTATGTAGTTAAAAATAGAAAGATATTATAAAAATAAAATGAATTAGGTTAAAGAAATATATCTAAAAGTTATGATACAATCAAAAGAGAAGAAAATAAATGAAAGGTTTATTTCTTGTAACCAATTTTTGTTGCTTAGCAAATTAAAAGTAACTAAACTTTAGCAAATAGTCACTTAAAGTAAAGCACTTCTTTCTATCTCAAAAAAGCAACTAGCTTTAGTTATTTAAAGTAAGCACTTTCTTTTATCCACAAAAAGCAACTAATCTGTGGCAAATAGTTATTTAAAGTTAGCAGCTAAAACCTTTTTAAAAAGCGTCAACTCAAAATGAAAAATGAGACGAAAGTTGAACACGACTATTTTATTTGTACTAAAATAAGTGTTCATTTTCGAGTTTAAAAAAACAATACTTCTTTCGTCTCATTTTAAGTGTCTACTGTACTATTTTAGTCTATCTAAAAAAATTGTTCACTTGCAATAAATAAAAGTTACACGGAGTAATTTGCCATTCTAGTTGTTTTACCTTGAAATACTTTCCAAAAGAAGACCGAAAGTATATGAATGAATTGAGTTTTAAATGTATTTCATTGGTATGTTTTTGATCAACTATTGCATAACACAAACAAAAATATTTAAGGTCAAAGTTGTAAAAGTAAAACAATAATTTTAGGACGGAGGGAGTATGAAGAGAGAAAAAAGTGTTTGAAATTTGTCAAAATTTAAATAGTGTAGGCCTATTATAGGTATATTATGTAGGCAAATATATCATAACTCTTTCCAAAATATACTATGTGTATTTAATTGGTGTATTTGATACATGGGATATATTTACTTAAATCTACATTTATTACACATATTATAATTTGCAGAATTTTATTTATTTTTTATTATTTATTTATTATTATTATTATTTTTTGAATGTAAAAGGTAATGTGACATTTGATTGATTGATTATGACTTTTGTAAATTGTATGTTACTGCCATTGTAAACATCTATCATGTCATTCGCTCAATGGCCTCGGAAAATGCGAGCAAGATCGTGTCGTCGCTTACCACGTAGTACTCCCGACCGCATAACCCAATGATGGCCTTACAAAATTATCAAGACTTTCACGTCCCGCTCTTCGAGACATGCATAAATATTCGCCATACCATCCCGCGGATCACGGTCATGAGTCGCCTAATGTACGATGTGATTTTTGTTTCGCGTGAAACTTTTTGAAATCGCGATCGTAGCCTTTCTTGAAAATATGGGTATCTCGCTCAATGTCACCCACTATTTGCAAAAACATGCTTTCTCCATTCGAATTTTTTTAAAGTACTGTCGTCAGTACTTTGATGTTTCAACAACCAATCATTCTCTAAAGTTTCAAGACCTATATCCCGATGACGATTTACGCTAGTTCGGGTAGAGCTTGCCGTGTCTTCATAATATCGAGCCGCTAGTTGAAGATATTTTGCAACGAGCTACCCGGATATCTCGTCGACGAAGAAGGAACAACGAATTCCAAGAATTCCAGACATTTTTTGAGAGATTATTTAGTGTGTTTTTTTGATATGTAAAAAGGTAATTATGTTTTTGAAATGTAAAGTTTGTTAAATAGAAGAATTTTTTTAATCGGCTACTAGCCGCTGAAACCAACCCCAACGTCCATATTTTCAAACGGTCATGTGCGGCCGAGCTCGCAACCAACGGAACCCTGTTTCATGAGTTGTAGCGCCGTTCACGAACCCGATGCCCTACTCCAAGTCGACCACATACCTAGAGTGGAAGGTGTCATAACAAGCGCTTAACTTCGTCGTCGCCACCTCAAAGATCCCATTTTCCCACAACTAACCACAACAAACCCTCCTCACCATAACAAACCACAACCTTTTCATTCGTACCATCACTACCACTTTATTTTTTATTCAATTTTCATTTTCAAATAAACTAAATACATTTTATTCAAAATAAAAATACAATACATAACTTAATAATAACAAGAAGAGCGTCTCCATTCATAACACAAGTTATAGTTTAACATCACACAAACACATCATCACCACATCGCCTTTAACATTTCACGTTTTAACATCCTCAAAAACACACACAATAACATCCCAAGTTAAACTTTAACTCATCAACAATTTACAAAAACAACCCCTCATTTAGGGGCAGAAAAAAAAATGCAATTAACGCCCGTTGGGGCTTTAACGCTGGGCAAATAACGTGGCTTTAACGCCGGAGGTCCAAGGGCTAACGCCCGTTTTTTGCACATTAACGCCGTTAAGGCGTTAGTAATGAAAATGCTCTTATAGAACGAAGACGGTACAATTTTATTCAAATAGACCTATGAAAAATGGCAGCATGAGAAATTCTTTGTGAATGTTTACAAGCCTAACAATTACAATGTTAATTTGATCATCAGGAAGCTTATCCCATCGCTGTATACCCAAACGATACAAGACTCGGGCAGTGGATCTTTCCTACCTACAATTTCACGCTAGTCGCAATATGGTCTCCTTTATTGGTGAAAACTCGAGATCCTAGTCCAGACAACTTCACCCGAAACAGCATAATGAACCTTTATTTAGATGAAGCAGACGACGTGTGGACATCTCAGCTACAAAACCTAGACATTGTCATATTTTCATCTGGACAATGGTTTTTTCGACCATTTGTCTACTATGAAAAAGGTGAAATTATAGGTTGCCGTTTCTGCAATCAAGAAAACATCACAGATGTTTCCATTTACTATGCGTACCAAATGGCATACAAAACAACCTTCACCGCGCTCCTAAACCTTCACAACTATACAGGATTAGCATATTTAAGAACATTTTCACCGCAACATTTTGAGAATGGGGAGTATAATAACGGCGGGAACTGTGTTAGAACTAGACCTTTTACTAGTCAAGAAATGAGGTTAGATGGGTATAAGCTACAAATGTATTTAACTCAAGTGAATGAGTTTAAAGCAGCCCAAAAGGAAGGTGAAAAAAGGATTAAAACTTAGGCTACTTGACACTAGTGACGCGATGATATTGAGACCAGATGGACATCCAAACCATTATGGACATCCGGCTAGCGACAATAAAAGTTACCCGGATTGTGTTCATTGGTGCATGCCTGGCCCTGTCGATACATGGAATGAGTTTCTGCTTGAGATGTTGAAAATGGAAGGAGACGGTTTTATCGATAAAACACCTCAAAGAAACGTCACAAGACTTAACCTCAGATGAACTTTGGAGTTCTGATTAAATGATGTAATTAGAGTACTATATTAGATTAATTTGTATGTAACTAGTCCATATATGTTTTAGAAAGGTTTCAAGAGTGATTGTAAAATTATAAGTATACAACTATACTAGCAATAAATGTATAAAGGTCTGGCTTTTAATTTGTAAAAGGAATAAAATCCAATCATGCAATGGCCCATGATATTCCTCTCATGTAATTTACAAAAAGTAGTTTATTCTACTACAGAAATATATTAGCACCATACTTTGGACTTGCACACAATTTGTATATTTTTTTCTGTATTTTTCGAATGAGCTGTTATGTGAACGGCTGGACCTACCATTACGACAATGATTCTTTATCAAAAATATGACAGGTAAAAAGATATAAGAAGAATCATGTTCATGAAGGTGTCGGTTAAGAGATAATGTTCAGCGGAATATTATAAAACAACCGGCTAGATACGGTTGGTGTCGTGAGGTGGTGTCATGAGTTCATGACATCAAAACATCCCTCGCTGATAGAAAAGTGATGTAATGAAGTAAAAGTGGTGTCATGGTTCCACATGTTGGAACCTGTTTAATGTGTGCGCCAAAAACAAACCAAGAAGGCCTGCTACTTTTCTAGTTTGGGCCAAGCCCCAAACAAACCCATTAAGAAGCAGTTATAATAAACGGTTATTAGGTTTTTCAGAAACATCACAACGTTTACTTTTCTGTGAATCGGCATAACTGCCACAAGGCAACGATTCATACAGTATTTATAGTGTAGGATTTCTGTAATTCAAAGCAACCCATCCATTCATAATAATATCATATTTATGGGTTCATCACCTATCTTCTTTGTTTATTCTTTTTATTGATTACTGATTATAAACATGTTGTTGTTTGATCTTTACACGATCCTGGAACATCAACAAACCTGTGAAAAACAACCCATCAATTCCGTACATGGCATCAGAGCCGAAGGGGATCAAGCAACAACAAATTCATGTTTCAATCACCAATCAAGAAGAAAAAACATGCGTTTCATATCTGAAAAAAAAAAAAAAAACGCAGACCATGGAAGAAGATGCCAAATTGAAGAAGAGACTGCGATGGTCTCTCAATGAAGAAGGGGCTGCGATGGTCTCTCAATGAAGAAGGGGCTGCGACGGTCTCTCAATGAAGAAGGGGCTGCGATGGTCTCTCAATGATGAAGGGGCTGTGATGGTCTCGAATTCGTAAGCAAGAACAACAACCGCGAAGGTTCAGGAAGAAGACTGTGAGAGTCTCAAGATTAAAGGAATTACAGAAGATTCACAAAGAAGAAGGTTTTTGGCATCTCGACATTAGGGAGGAATTTGTTGGAACCTGTTTAATGTGTGCGCCAAAAACAAACCAAGAAGGCCTGCTACTTTTCTGGTTTGGGCCAAGCCCCAAACAAACCCATTAAGAAGCAGTTATAATAAACGGTTATTAGGTTTTTCAGAAACATTGTAGGATTTCTGTAATTTAAAGCAACCCATCCATTCATAATAATATCAGATTTATGGGTTCATCATCTATCTTCTTTGTTTATTCTTTTTATTGATTATTGATTATAAACATGTTGTTGTTTGATCTTTACACGATCCTCGAACATCAACAAACCTGCGAAAAACAGCCCATCAATTCCGTACGCCACATATACACCACTAAAAAAGGAAAAAAAAAGAAAAAGAAATAGTCCATGGCGTGAGTTGGTGGCCACGACGCCAAGACCGACCACCCCACTTCCGGTGTAATTTCTCGCACCGAAGAGCTTGGCTTGAGCCATGAGCCCATGACATACCATAACTAGAGCTCTAACGATTCTTTTTCTTATGTAACGTTTGAATGAAGCCTTGTAATGACTTGGGTGTTTGTACTTTGTAGTGCACGGATTTGGGCCTAATGGGCTCAGCCTACTCCATGAATTTCATTATGCTTTCCAAAATCCAAATTAAAATTCATTATGAATTTCATTTTTACAAAGATCATGAAGTGCTTGTTTGTTAAATTGCCAAGTATAACACCAGTAGATCGATGTATTTAAACGGTCTTTCAATCCACCCAACCGAGCTCTTGATTTCCGGTTCAGCTGGTCTCACCGGCTGTTCAACCGCTTTATTTGCTCAAGACCGGCTTCCGGAGACCAAACAGTTCAGCCAGGGTTTTCAAACATATTGCTATAGATCCCACCAAAATTTTCGATTAAACATGGATCACCAGCTTTTTTCTATATACCAGAGCCACAAGAAAAAGGGAAACTAACATATTAAACAACATATGAATTCCGTTAGTTAGTACCTTTGGAGCAAAATCAAACCGATTTAAGTATACATCAACGCCAGTCTCCTCCAAAGAATCACATTTTACTGGCAGATCAAAATTGACAACAACTGAACCATATGAGTAGTATGGAACATAATCAGACTGCGGTTCAAGGTTAGCAAATAGCAATAGCAATCACTACGAGTATAAGTTTATATAAAAGAGGCTGCATATAAAAATTCCATAGTTTTAAAAGTTTGGAACCAATACCTATGAACCAAATAACTATATTAGGAATCTCTTGAACAAGATATTTAGCATAAATTGTTATTAGAATCTCAGTAGCATAGTCACTGAATAACGCTCTACATGTGAAAATATTGATCTTCTTAGGCATCAAATCTGTTCCAAGCCGTTTCCTGTTGCACATTGCTTCCATTAATAAGCAGATCTTCGACTATTGATGTGAGTTCATTAACTGTAAACGCTACATCTTCACTAAGATTCCAAAGCCAAGTGTCCCTCTAATTTGGAGACAAATTTACATATGTCAAGAGGTTTTCCCCTGTCCCGGTAGCCTATCCCAATCCTGAAACCACTGCCAAACACCATTAACCCATTGGCCCCTGTCACACATCGACACGGCACTCCCTTCACTTTTTCCATGACATAAAAAATGTAGTAGTCTTTAAGTATATTTTATAATGTTTATTACATCATCTGCTATTATCAAAGAACTTACATAGATATAAATGATGAACTTGCACATAGTTACAAAAAGGCATGTATGTTTAATGTAATAAGCTATGATTCATAATTTCTATTTTAGATTATAACACCCAATTTCTCCCCGCTAAAACATCTCACAAACAATCATGTCTCACATTTCGCGCGATATGCCCAATCATTCAGTGACAATAATGCCTAAACTAACAACGTCTACCACCTCCATCTTCGCAACCGCCCCTACTAAAGATCCACCACAACAAGTTACTTAGAGAATTCCCATCATCATGTCCACTCAAACCCCTAATCTTTTGAAGAGCAGCCTTATTGTCATAAATACCTTGCAATGCATACACAAACCCTTTCCACCCTTCAGCAACACCACCTTTTCTTTTAAAGGCAGGTAACGTCCACTCCACAAGCTGCCTCGCAAACCTAACATCAGAAAACAACACCTCAGTGATTGGTAACAATGGCAGCACTTGAATTCCTGTTCTACACTCTCTCCATTCGGGTGGAGCAAACCACAACACACTGTCTCGTTTATTCGCCCACAAAATTCCCACTACTCGGTTTTCCCTAGTGAAATCCTTACCATATTTTGTGTCATCTTCTTTTACATGCCACCATGTTTGAGAAGCATGAATTTCCATTGCTGTAAGCAACGACCCGAGTGTAACTAAATGTGTATCTCCATAAGCTAATCCCATTAATGCAGCTGAGTAATACGCGTTAACAGCCTCGCTGGTACTTTCTTGATTCCTACCGTCTTTGAATTCAGTCAATCCTGAAGCCCAGGAATGCAACTTCCATAAATCAAAGCATCTCAAACGGGTATATTTCAAGTTTGAGCCTTTGCCCAATGTCATAAAATCCGACATCAAAGAATACGCTTGAGGCCTGTACTTTCTTCCCCATACAGGATCTATCTTTGTAAGAACCGCGATTCCATAAAGAAAGTACCCAATATGAAAATGATGATCATTATAAACACCAAAACCAAAATCAAGAGTACTACTATTAGACCCTTGTTTGGTTACAAGTCCACGCCATGTTTCTTCATACAAAAACCCGTTACTACCAAACGTCCCATCTAACCATGGCTCAATTGTCGCCTTCAAATACTTCTTAATTTTTGGGATAACATCAGGGTAACCAACTTCTTCAGCTATTAAAGCTAATCTAGCTGCCCTAGCAACCAATTTTCCAAAAAAATACGACGAATTAGTCTCAATAGTACGTGCATTCAAGCCCTTAACATCTTGCACAAGTGCTCTTACAATTTCAGGGTATGCTTTTTCTCTAACACCCTTAATAGAATGCCAAGTTATAGAAATCGGATCTGTTTTCAATAGCCATGAATCACCAACAACACCAACTAACTCACCATCAATACTATCATACTTAAAGCCATCAACTTTACTAACCAAACTTTCATCAAGAAGCTTAATATGCAAAGGGTTCGCTAACATCAACAAATCCCCCAATCCCTTTTTAACCCACTTATACTCAACACGAAACGGCCCACTAATCACAGCTCGACCCGAAACTGGATAACAAGTAGTAAACCGATCCAAAACCGACTCAAAACCCAAACCCAAACCCAAACTCGAACTCAACACAGCAATCCTAATCACGCCACGAAACTCACCACTAACAATCCTATTCACATCATGACTCAACTCAATAGCAGAACTAGCATATAAAACCCAAGTTTGGCCATTACTCAAACTAATCTTATACTTAGTTTTCGCGCTATTCGAACTAAAACCAACAATTTCACGAATAGTGGAAATAGACAACCCAACCTTATTCAAAACCTCACATGTCAAAAAAGGACTACCCCTAACAAGAAAAAACCTTAGACTACCTTGTATATCCAACGTAACACTAAGATCATCATAAGAAGAAATGACATGGGCATGTTTATTCGAGTTATTTAAAACAGCTGAAATGGTGAGATCACGTTTAAATCTTTGGTAAATGAAGGAAGAGTTGGAGATCAAAGAAGGGTATGAGATGGAAAGTGATGAGTTATGTGATTTGATAAGATAAGGGTGTATGTATTCAGGCTTGTCACCTTTTTCAAGGACAAAGTTCAGGAAGAAGGAGTTAGTGGGGAGTGGTGGTGTGAGTTTAGGGGAGAAGAAGGTGTATGGGGAAGGGAGGACTGTGGAGTTGGTGGTTGGGAAGGTGTAGTGGCTCATGGTGGTTTGTGGTATCAAAACGATTACTATTATGGTCATGCATTGCCAACGAAGAAGTGACATTGAGCTTCAAGATTTGAGATACGTGAAATGCTGTGTTATTTCAAGACTCCTATAGTATGGGTAACGTAGTAGGTAACAGTGTGTTCGTATTGGTGTTGGAGCTGTTCCCACGTTGTTAATTTTTTTAAAGACAAGTTGGTTATCTATGAAGACAAAGAAAGCTTTTCTTCCTACTTAGATCTAAGGGTCCGCTTGGTTCAAAGTGGGGAAAGGAAAAGGAAAAGGAAGGAAAAGGAACGAAGGAATAAGTGAGGTGGGTATTTAATACCTTACCCCCAATTTATAATGGTTCATTACCCACTGGGTAATCAAACCCTTAACCTCCCAACCAAGATCAATTTATTTGATGTGGTGCTTTTCAATACTTTACCCATTCCCACCCTCCTTAACCCTTAACCAAGCACGCCCTAAATTTTTAGAAGATTCGTTTGAAATCGCTAGTTGACTTGGTAAAACTTTAAAAGTACCATAATATCTATTCTCGCTAGTTGACTTGGTAAAACTTAAAACATTACGATAATATCTTGTTAACTTTATAGTTACACCATTTGGTCTAGTGTAGTGGTCAAAATGAGGGAGCGGCTAAAACTTCAAGGGTGTTTAAAACGAAGATTTAAAATGAGGCTTTTATCATCAAATTTATTTGACAAAAAATCATTTCTACGAAATTTGCTTTTCTATCTTTTTCTTATGCAAAAGTTTTGATTAAGTTGTTAAAATCAATTTGGTATGATATTTTGTTTTCAATCCAAAATTGAGTTAATCTGTTTAATATTTCTGTAACATTTTCTATGTTAAATAATATTTAGCTAACTTTAGTTTTGAAAAACTTTTTGTAGTTGAAGCAACAGTCAGCAGGAGAGTTAACATCATTATATGCACAATATAAGCATTATGGAAATAATTTAGATTTATGAAATAGTTAAATATATCGATCGGTGTATCAATGTTTTATATATAATTTCTTTCAAAACTCGTAGTTTCGAAAAAAATCTATGACGTTAGTATGTGAATGGATTAAAGATTTCAAAGTTAAGACAACTGTGTTTTTGGCCTGTCATCATCAAGTAATTTTAAAATGGATTAAGATCCTCTCAAGTTGTGGATACAACTTGAGTCAAGTTAGGTTATTGTGAGTCATTGGATTTGATCAAATGGTTCAAATCAAAATAAGTTGTTTTGATTTGAGTCATTGGATTAAACCAATACTCATAATTATCTCAACTCGACTCAAGTTATATAACAAAACTCGGATGATCTCGCCTCTTTAAAATTGAGTAAAAATAATCGTTCGTCCCTAATCTTGTACACACGCATCACGATTGGACAAAAGTTGGCCTTTTCATCGTGAGAGGTCCAAAATATGGGTTTTTAATGCCAAACAAGTCCCTTGACCACTAATGCTAAAATCAATGTCTGATTTTTGTTATGTAGTCGAGGGTATTTTAGTCCATACACATTTATACTTTATCTTCAAGAGTGTGAACCCAAATCTAATGCAGCATCAACAAATAATTACAAGCTTGTAATCGGCAACATACAACGAAACAAATATTATTGAAACAAAACAATATACATACAAGATGAATTAATTATGAAGAATTCAACTTAAACATGATAAACATCAAAACTAAAACTCCATAGCAGCCACCACAACTAGCTACGACCCGTAACCACTGATCTCACTTATGCGTAGGAAAAATGGTGAAGAAGGTTTGGAGAGCCGCTAGTGAGAGCAACATAACAACCGCAAAGGCCGAAATCCCAGCCCAAGGACTCGAGAAATAAGTATGCATAAACCCTGCCTAGCCCACATGCCATCCATTTTTACTATAACTGTTCAAGTCTCTAAACAAGCCTATTAAGTAATTGCTTCTTATATCAAATGCCACATCTTTTCCAACATTTTTGAAGAACTTTGCAATCTCTTTATCAGTTCCAAAATAGTTCTCGATAATTTTCTTTTCCGAAAATAAACCGACGTCAGTGGATGTGTTCATTAAACATCCCATGAACACAATGTAAGTCGTGATGTCTTTTGAGCAATGAGAATAACATTGTTCAAAATCCACGCAATTCAAAAAGAAGGAACTATAAAAATCATCCATGTTGATTTGTGGGATCAAAAGTAGCCCGTTTTGAAATTCAATATTTAAGAAACTTTCGGCTTGATGATTAGCCTTAAACTTGACACCAAAGATAACAAGCTTGGTCGCTGGTGCGATGAGTTTGAGAGACTGGTGATTCGACTTCTCAACAATTGCTCTAGAGGCGACGTTGCTTTCATTTCCAGTTTTTATGAAGCTCTTTCGGAAAAATCAAGTAAATGTTTTCCTTCTCGATTCTCATACTTAAACTTCTGGTTTCCTGTCAACCAAGTAATTGAAAAACTCAAGCATTGAGGCCCGAAGTGTACGTGTGTCTACATTCGTACTAGACGCATCAAACAACTTTTGTAATACGAAAAACCGAATTTGGTTCTCTATTTTTAACAAATCTCTCATTAAAAAAGGTGACACCCAAACCATTCTAAACAGAGGATCATCTTGATGTGTATTAACCAACTTACCAACTTTTCGAAACAACTCAATTAAGAACACACCATCAAGCACCATCATTTTAGCTAGCTCATACTTATTAAACCGATCAATAGACTCGGAATAGCTCTCTCTAATTTCTGCATCCATAGAAACCATCATGTTCATAAACTCACCAAGTGTCTTAGCACTTCTTGTGATCAAATCATAAGAAACCTCCATATATGTTCTTGGATCATATCAAGATCTTTGTTTCCATAATGGTATGGATCAATGGAGACTATTCGAGGTCGATATGCTTCTTTGTTGATTTCAACTAGACTTTGTGGGAGTCTAAATATGCAACAAGAATCCTTGCCAGCTAACTTGTGTAGTAGTTTGGTGATTTTTTCATTTGCTTGGCCATCAATTCTATTTCATTGATTGTAATAACATGACTTGAATCCCATTCAATTAAAGACAAAGTATATGCGACATGGAATGTAGCTCAGAAAGCATCAGTGACCTCAACGGTTCAAAATTGGATTTCAATGAAAAGAATCAAAATTGAAAGACAAAGTATAAATGTGTATGGACTAAAATACCATCGACTACATAACAAAAATCAGACATTGACTTTGGCATTAGTGGTCAAGGGACTTGTTTGGCATTAAAAACCCATATTTTGGACCTCTCACGATGAAAAAGCCAACTTTCGTCCAATCGTGATACGTGTGTATAAGATTAGGGACGAACGGTGTATTTTACTCTTTAAAATTTCAGTCAAAAATAGAAAACTAAGATTCCTTCGTACATTTTAAATTGATTAAATATACTTTTAAGTGAAGACATTCTCTATTTTAATCTACCTTGCACTACAAAAAAAGTGGCAATAGACACTTTTTTTTTCACACTGAAAGATGTGAACAATTGTGACACGTTGTTCACATCAAACGTGCATACATATTATGTACACTTATAATATTCTAAAATTCACACTTTCAATAGTAGAAAAAATTATACATCTAAAATGTGATTAAATAACATTCACGATTACAAGTGTGGATAAATATTATGCTTTCTTAACACATAAAGATGTGTAAAAATATATATAATTTTGTAACACATTTAAGTGTAGAAAATTATTAAAACTTTTAAAAATTAATTTGATATACAAAAGTGTGAACTATTGTATAATTTTGTAACACATTTAAGTGTGAACTTTTTTGTAACACATTTAAGTGTAGAAAATTATTAAAACTTTTAAAAATCAATTTAACGTACAAAAATGTGAACTTTTATATAATTTTGTAACACATTTGGGTGTGAACTTTTCTAAATAAACACGTGTCACACTCGCCCATCTCTTTCTTTCTTTCTCTGTTAATAAACACGTGACATACAAAATCAAATGCTATTTAGCTAAAAAAAAATCCCTAATTCACACACAAAAAAAATCCCTCACCCATCGATTCACACACAAAAATCCCCAATTTGATTCATATCAAAAATCCCCAATTCGATTCACAACAAAAATAATCCCCAATTCGATTAGTGCATATGCTGTTTCAATTTCGAGCCTTAATATAGGGTTTGGAGGCTTAATTAGGGTTTGGAGGCTTAACATAGGGTTGTTCGTTTGGGTTTCGATGCTTAATTAGGGTTTGGAGGCTTAACATAGGGCTGTTCGTTTGGGTTTCAATACTTAGGGTTTTGATGCTTAATTAGGGTTAAATCTCGTTATCTTCATTTACGGCTTGAATCTGGTACGATTTCTGTTATTTTTCATGATTAAATTTTGATATAGTATGATATTGTTACAATATGATAAGTGATATTGTTCGTTTGATACGTGATATTGTTCGTTAGTTACAATATGATACGTGATATAGTGTGTTAAAGTATCATAGCGCTAGTTTATGTAGTGAGTCATCTCGAAATATAGTGTGTTAAAGTATGCCAAATTGATATAGTATGTTAACGTATTATGATAAAGTGTGTTAACGTATGATATAGTGGCGGATGTAAAACGTGTTTTTCATCTCTATTAAAGTATGATATAGTGGCGGATGTAAAACGCGTTTTATAGGTCTGTGTAATCGTTTTCTGTTTTATTGGTTAATATGTTGTATATTTGATGTTTTTTATGAAGTTGGCAAAGCTGTTAATTTGATATGATTTGATTTGATCGTTTTTGTAGGGGAAAAAGAAGGTAGGCAATCCGGTTAGATATATAACAAGGTCATCAGGTGAATTAAGAGTATCAGCTGCATTAGGTCCTTCACCTATCCGCACCAATCCTCCACCACCACCACCAAAGGTATCAATTATCAGATTATATATTTAGTTTTTATGTGGATTTGATTAAGTATGTTAATCAAATGAAGGATTGAAAAGACATAAACAAAGTCAAAGAATGGACTATGTGTAGGTATGGAACTGAAGTAGTAATGAATTTAGTTTTTGGCTTAGCTAAATAATAGAGTATAACTTTATTATTGCCAGTCAAGTACTACTGAATGCTACACAGTACACATCAACTTACTGAATTATATATTAGAACCCATTTTATTCTAGCCAAGGTTTGTAAATGTACATTTTATTATACTTGATGCAAGAGATTCGATTAGTTGTTTATCAGTAAGGATTTTAAGAGGAAAACTATAGAGCATTGGGTGAATTGCATATATATGGCGGCCTTGCGTGGAGGAACTATAAATGGTTACTTAAGTTAGGTTTAAGACTATCTTTGTTAAATACTACTACCATTTCAAGTTCTCTATTTTACTTTGTAACTTGATCAGTTGATAACCCTGCTTTAAGGTCTGTTTATTTTCCACATAATGAAAGTATGCAATCATATATATGGAAGTATGCAATTGGACTGTTTTCTATGCTAGCTATCGATGTACGGTTAACTGGATATACAGCAGTTTGTATGATATGTTGATTGTGTGTTGTTGTAACAGGTTCAACAGCCTAGTTTGACGAGTTCAATAAGGTGGCTGCAACTTCAGACTTCTTCCGACCTTGTAAGTTTTCCTCTAAATCATACTACTTTTTATTTTAAGTTATAAAGTAGTATCAACATCTTTATGTATGCGCCAAAGGTCACAAAAACTTTGTTTATTTAGTACCAGTTTATGTACCAGAAAAGTCAAACCTCGCTATTTGAGCTTCCGGAAAGTTAAATCATACTCCCTACATCTTAATGACAGTTTAGTTATGTTTATTTTTTGTAATAGGGTCTAGTTGGATAAACATTATAAGCTTGTCTTGCTGTTACACACTGAAAAAACATATAACATGATCATAGATATTGTTCATTAGCAATTAGTATCTTAATCAAGTTTCTCAAAAATATACAAAAAATAAAAATCAGTAGCTTATTAGTAGGTTAGTTAGTATGATGTTTAAAGAGTTAGCTAGATGATGGCATTTTGTACATCCTGTTTGTTATCCTGAGTTCCGAGTCTTGGCTGAGTTGACTCGAAATTCGGGAAGGACAGTTTAGTGAAGTTGTGTAAATAAATGCCGAGTTTTGTTTTTTACATGATGTTTATTTTATACTTCTGTTACACACAAATGAAAAGTTTATTAGACCATAATTTTAACCTTATTATAGTAATGTCAATCATATTGTTAAACATACATAAAATAAAATAAAAAAGAAGAAGAAATGGTATCATTAACCATGACGGTAATATCAATGGCCAAACCCTCATTTCCACAACAACCGCCGTCCGATCTCTCCACCGCCGTGGCAACTTCCTCCTCCTCCGCTACTCCTCGCCGCCGTGATCTCGTTTTCATCGTCAATCCTAAAGGTTTATAAAGTTTTTATTAACTTTTTTAGATTCTAAATTTGTATAAAATGATTATGATGATGATGATGATGATTGTGTGATTGGTGTGTAGGTGCAAATGGAAGGACTGGAAGAGAGTGGAAGAAGCTGTTGCCGTATTTGAGGTCTCGTCTCGGTACCGATTGTAATGTGAGTCTTTTAATTAACTAACTTAGCCGTGATCGAAAATTATATCTGTTTTCGTGTAATTGTATTTGTAAGATAGTTTGTTAGAAAGTGCCGATCAGTTTCTGTGAATATCACATTGTATATGAGCTTTGGGCGAGTAGAAGAACGATACATTTGATCGTTGATGCTTTGTGGAGTTATATTGCCGTTTTGCGTTAGGAAGTAGTAGGCTTTAGTTTGTACGAATATAGGTGGATGACTATTACTGTAATAGTTATCTTGAAGATCTCAGATTTTGACAGGGATTTACGTTGATATGATGTGAGTTGTTTGGTCAGGGTGTTTTTTCATTTCTTTGCGAATGTACTATAGGAGTGTGGTATAGTTTAGTATTCACTTAATAGAATGTACATCATATGATGAAAGGGCAGACCTTGTTGCTGTTTGGCTGTTTTACATAAGTTGTTATATGACTAGTGAATGCTAAATAGAAGACGATAAGATACAGATTTATTGCATTGTTATATAACCGAAGTTTTTAGTTGGTGAATTGCTGTGGCGCCATCCGGTTTAGTGTTATGGTTGAGAAACCTGGTCATGAGAGGGATATCACGGCTCGTAATTCAGTTGACAATGTGATATTCTGGATTAGTATTTTATTTGTCCATGAACTTTTAAATTACATGATTGCATGATCAGTTATACAAACGAAGATGATTTCGTTTTGTTTCCACCAACTCAGATTGTTTTTTAGGAAGTCAGCCTGATTATTTTTTGACATAAAAGAAGTTTTAAGGGAGCGCATTTATGAACAAAATCATATTATAAATATTAGACTTGAATTGCTACACATAAACAAACATCTTCTTGGCTGTAAAGTTTGGATGTTTAGTGCTAACTTATTAACATGGGAGATCTATCTAAGATGTTAAGGTGCATCATCTATGTTATTTTAAATTATAAAAATTAGAGTGAAAGTAGGAGCAGGATAAAAGCATTTACCAGGAAACTAATCATACATGGGAAAATATGGTTGCAAAATGTTGTCATGTTGTACCTTCAGGATCTTTGATGCGTGATTAGACTTTAGATAATGTATATTCAGTGGCATGTGTTTTGATGATTTCTTCTTCTAACATGTGACTTATCTTCATCTAAGTTGAGCTTATTCATAAGCTCACTATAAGCTGTGTAGAGCTCCTCATAAGCTGAGCTTGTGGATATTTGTTGTTTGCCAGCCAGGACAGCTTTTGCCAGAAGCTTAAGGGCTTATTCTCACTATAAGCTCATCTATAAGCATTGAAAAAGTACCCCTAGGCCTGCACTTGAACCTTTCTTAACTGCTTATTGCTGCTTGGCTTATCAGTGCTTTTATGAACCCTTGTGTGATTTCTTGTGAGCTTATTGAACCCTTTAGTTTGCTTTTAGCTTAGTTGTACCTAGGTGTAGCTTTCTCATAAGCTTCTAGTTTTAGACAGTTAGATATTAGTAGGTTTGCTTATTCCTTTATACATGTGAAGGACTTTAGGTACCTGAGTGTAGTAGGGAATTTCAGCATCTTATGATTGCTTCTGCTAAAGTTTTCTTAAAATTTGACTCATTATTAGATAAGGCCATGTCTGTTGCTCGAAACACTTCTCTTGATTACTGCTAAACTTCTCTATTTATTTGTACTAATTGCATGAATAATCTATTTGCAGGTGGCTTTGTAGAGTTGCAGAATTGTTGTAGAAGCAGAATTGTAGAAATGCGGAATTGAGCAAAATGGAGTTACAGTAAACATCCAGAATTGTATCTGAAGTAATTGCAGAATTGTATCTGAAGTAATTGCAGAATTGTGGCTGTTAAGAATTGAGTCCAGAAATGTTATGATTTTTAGTCTGAAGTTGAATCCGGGTTATACATCTGGAATTGAGTCCAGAAATGCTATTTTTAGTGTAATTGAGTCCAGAAATGCTATTTTATCCAGAAATGGAATGATATTAAAAATCTGGAATGGTTCAATTTTTAAAAATCTGAATTTGCTTTGGTCCAGTACATCTAGGTGTGAACTTTTTATAATGTAAGAATCTGCACTATATAACTTACACTTTCAGGTGTGAACTTTTCTAATTGGCTTTGGTTGGTTTGTTCACACTTTGAAGCGTGAACTTTTTATAGTGTACCTCCTCCTTATTTGTTCACACTTTCAAGTGTGGACTTTTCAATTCTTGTTCACATTTTACGGTGTCAAACTTCTTCCCTCATGTTCACAATTAATTATGTGACAAAAAAAAGTTATTTCTCCACACTAACTCGTGTGAATACTATTTATATATTAACGGAATAAGTGTGGCAATTCACAATAATTTTTAACATCGAAAATCCCACACACGAGGAAAGTGTGGAGAATGGAATTGTCACACACTTTAATGTGTGAAGATTTATCAAATAAACCGTGTAAAATAGCATCTTTTTTTGTAGTGTTGTATAAGAAATTAAATAATCAGCTCAACAAATCTCTTCGGATGTTTTTATAGTTTCAGTGTTAATATTATCATCATATTTTCTATTTCTATAAATGGTTTATTTTTCTTCAAATTTTGATTCTACGTTCATTTTTTTAGCAATTTTTTGGCAAAAATTAAAGCATCTTAGAATCCATTTTCTTTATAGTTTTTAAAATGAAACAAACATTCTAATTGTTTAATGTCATCGTTAATACAAATATCTTCTGATTGTAAATTTTTACTAATAGAACTGATTGCAAACAACAAGTCGTACCCAATAACCATTCCTAACAAAATTTCAAAATCACTTAGTTCATGCGTAGCTAGACTCTTTCAATCATATCTTGTTTTAGGTTCGGTGTAAACTTTATTTAATGAATATAATGCAAAAACAAAAGAGGCCAAAAGGGGCCTTACATAATCGAATTTATAAAGATGACAGTAAAAAAAACATGCGACCGACTCATCAATGTATATACTAGGTCCTACAAAATCAAGGGCCTTCGAAAATTAAAGAGCTAAAGTCATAGCTTTAGTTGTTTTACCCTTAAGCTATCTCTTGATTGGTCTGTCTATCTAGAGTTTTAAAAGTTATGGGTTCAAAACTTCAAATACATTATAGCACAAGGTGATATGACAAGCTCAAGTTACTCATTCTGGGCCACGGGTGCCACATCACTATAACAAACCTCCACAACTAGCCCCCACTCACAACAAACCTCAACTTACTCATTTGGGGCCCACCACTTACAACTTTATTTTTTTATTCAAATTTCCAAATAAACTAAATTCATATCATTAAAAGAAATACAATACAACATATTATATAAATAAAGTTATAAATTAAACATTAAAAAAACAAAAAAGAAAAAAAAACAAACTTGCGCCTTCTACCTCACTCACACCGCACACACATCCACTTGAAATCAAAACACAAATAAATTAATAAAATAATAAAAAAAAAACAAATCACCTGACAATCGTACACGTATAAACCTCGTCGTGCAGGTGGCAAGGCCTTCTACGGCGAACCATGGCGAGCTTGCCTTATGTCACGGCGAGGCCGACATCGGGTGCTCTTAGAGACATTGGAGAAAGTATGTGTGAGGTTAGTGGTATAAGAGTATAAAACATTGCCAATTTAGAAAAAGAAATATCATTATCTTTACAAGTATATTTTTATCCAAAAACACATTTTCATCCTATTTTAACCAATATGAAATAAAAAGGGAGTTCTAATGAAATGTGCACCAGAATACAACCCCTTTCGATAAGTGCTAGAAAAATCACTCTCTCAATTTTCATACTGAAACGAACACCTCTCAAATTACCCACAAAATGCACCTTTTATACATCATTCTTACTCGTTACGCCTTCATATCCGATTAAGACACCGACATCTCAATATTTATAGTGTTTTATTTTTTAAATATTATATCATCAAATCAAAAAAGTTTATCATGTTAATTAATAGATGCAAAAATGACAATTTATATCCTGATGTGCATGTCTCACATTTGATTTAATAGAATAAGGAGTTATTGATAAGGATCAGTGGTGTTTTCCTTAAGAAGTTAGACAGGATTATGGGTAATGCTCAATTTTTGATTAAGTATCCGGAATGTTTTGCAAACTTCATGGCTATAGTGAGTTCTGATCACTCCCCTGCTGTATTGGTTTTTTCTTGAAGTTAAGGGTAAGAAAAAGAAGGCATTTAGATTTATGAATCATCTAACTAGTAGGGAGGGTTTTGTGAAGACTGTTAGAGAGAATTGGAAGGTTCCTGTTAAGGGGTATGATATGTTTGTTCTTGCTAAAAGGCTTAAGCTTCTTAAAAAACGTTTGAGAAATCTGAATAAACATAATGGAGATGTATGTGATAAGGTGAGGAGGTTGAAGGAGGAACTTGCTAGTATACAAGAGGCTTTAAGTAATGACCCGTCTAATGATTGTTTAAAAGAGGAAGAGGTTGTTTACGCTTATGCTTATAAACAAGCTATTTTAGATGAGGAAATGCTTATGAAACAAAAGGCTAAGATTGAATGGATTAAGGAGGGGGACTATAATAGTTCTTACTTCCATAATATGGTTAAGGGTAGGATTATTAAAAACAGAATTGAGTCGTTTTTGATGATAATGGGACTGAGTTTCAGGGGAATGATATGGTGGATATGATTGTGAAGCACTTTGATAATTTCTTTGGTTCTTGTGATGAGGTCTTCCATATTGAGGACCCGGATTATCTGTTTACCAATAAAATTGATCCTGAAGTTGCTGTTGACTTGATTAGTATGGTCACGGATAAAGAGATAAAGATGGCATTGTTTGATATTGATGACAATAAAGCTTCGGGTCCTGATGGTTATACTTCCAAGTTCTTCAAACGTACTTGGAGTGTGGTTGGAGATGATACATGTGATGTTGCTAAAGAATTCTTCGCTACTGGTAAACTTCTTGGTGAGCTTAATACTTCCATTATCTCTCTAATTCCTAAAGTGGTCACTCCTAAAAGGTGATAGACTACAGGCCAATTAGTTGTTGTAATGTGATTTATAAGACTATTAGTAAAGTCATAACTAATAGGATTAAAGGGGTTTTAAATGGGCTTGTGGGTGTGAATCAAAGTGCGTTTATACCCGGGAGACAAATTAGTGATAATATTCTATTGACCTAGGAGCTTATGAGGGGCTATAATTGGAATACTTGGGGGGGATCTAGTAGATGTGCTTTTAAAATTGATATACAAAAAGCTTATGATACGGTAAATTGGCAGTTTTTAGAATTCATTTTAAGACAGTTTGGGTTTCATCCAGTTATGATTCATTGGATTATGACATGTTTAACCACTGCTTCATTTGCTGTGTGCATAAATGGTGAGCCTCATGGATTTTTTAAGGCGGGAAGAGGGTTGAGGCAAGGGGATCCTATTTCCCCTTATCTATTTACGCTTGTCATGGAAGTTTTGAATTTACTGGTGCAAAGGAATGTGAAGATTGAGAAAGACTTTAAATACCATTGGAGATGTAAGGAACTCAAAATTACTAGCTTGTGTTTTGCGGATGATTTGTTGATGCTCTGCCATGGGGATTTGATATCTGCATCTGTTCTAAGAAGGGGATTGGATGAATTATGTTTAAGTTCTGGTCTTCATCCCAGTATGACTAAGAGTGAAGCTTTTTTTGGTAATGTATCTGATACAGTGATTGAAAATATTAAGCTTGTGATGCCGTTTAATGAAGGGAGTCATCCTATTAAGTATTTGGGGGTTCCATTGGTGTCGAAAAGACTTGCTGATAAAGATTTCAAACCTTTGATTGAAGCTATTAAGAAAAGGATTGGAGATTGGAGAAATAAATATCTTTCTTTTGCTGGCAGGTTACAGCTCATCTCTTCTATATTATATTCATTACAAGTTTACTGGTCATCTCTCTTTATGTTGCCTGCTAGTATATGTAATCAAATTGATAAATTGTTTAAGAAATTCTTGTGGACTAGGGGTGAGTCTATTAGGGTATGGCTAGTGTAGCTTGGAAAGATGTGTGTAAACCTAAGGATCAGGGGGGTTTAGGACTGAAATCTGTTAAGCTTTGGAATGAGACCCTTATGGCCAAGCATGTTTGGAACATTGTCAGTAGGAAAGATTCTATTTGGGTGAAATGGGTGAATATTTATTGGTTGAAGGGTATGAGTATGTGGGATATTGAGTTAAATAGGGGTTATTCTTGGTCTTGGAAACAATTGTTGGACTTAAGGGATAAAATTAAGGATTTTGTTCAGGTTAAAATTGGAAATGGTAAATAATGCAATGTATGGTTTGATAAATGGCACTCTAATGGTCCATTGAGTAAGTTGATCAACCATAGAAATTTAGAACAGGCTGATATGAATCTGAAAGGTAGAGTTGTGGACATGATTCAGAATAGAGAATGGGTTTGGCCTATTGAATGGGAGGATAGGTTTGGGGAGGTCACTAATGTTCCTATGCCTAATTTAGAGCCTGAAATTGAAGATAAGACTGTTTGGGTTGATAAAGTGGGTACTGTAAAGGATTTCTCTGTTAAAGAAATATGGGATGCAGTTTGTGTTGAGGGTCCTAAAGTGATTTGGTATAAGCATGTCTGGTTTAACCAATGTATACCAAGACATGCATTCATCTTGTGGGTTGCTATTTAGGGAAGGTTAAAGACTCTAGATAGGATATCCAAGTGGTTTGATGTGCAGAGTATGACCTGTCATTTGTGTAACCAGGAGAATGAGTCTCATAGTCATCTCTTTTTCTCTTGTTCCTATGCTAAGAATTTGTGGGAAAGACTGAAACCTATGGCCAAGCTGGATGGTGTACCTAATGAGTGGGCAAGTGTGATATCATTTATATCTAATAAATCTGCTACTAACTCTATTTGGAGTATTATACAAAGGCTGGTATGGGGTGTTTGTGTGTATTTTGTATGGCAGGAAAGAAACTTTAGGTGTTTCAGAAAGGAGTTTAGAGATGAGGACAACTTGTTCAAGATTATTGTAGGGATTGTGAGAATGAAGCTATTGGGATTGAAAATGAGAGTTAATTCCAACACAGTTGATGCAGCTAAAGTATGGAATTTGCAGGTTGATATGAATTCTTATTATAGAAGGATGGTAGAGGACCTTCTTAAGGATTATAATGATAATGGGTAGTTGGTTTAATGGTGTTGGGGATGGTTGCTGGTTAAAGGGTATTGGCTTCTGGGAATGTAATAGGATTTGGAATCCTTTGATTAGGATTATGGTTGATTCTAATCATGATATTGTTATTTGTTCTTATGGTATTGGTACAAGGTTTTTAATGCAGGTTTGGTATGTATTTGATCTGCTGATGGTGTTGGTTGGTGGGGCACTTTCCAGTTCTCAAGTTCTAGTGGTAGTTGCTTTGTTGGGGATTGTGAGTTCAAGTTCCTTGCTATCATTGGTTTTGCTGATTGGGGAGGTATTGGGGAGGGTCACACTCTTTTTGCTATTCTAAGGTTTTTCCCTTGTGGTTTTACTTTGAGTAGGTTTTTTAAGGAGGTGACCTCCTCTAGACTGCCATACTGGCACTCCTCTATTTTTATTGCATTATTGGCTTGCTTGTTGGATGCTTGGTCTTTATGGAAGCTGCTGCATGAGTTATTTGGTTGCTATCTTATGGCCTTGGATGGAGTTGATGTTTATTGGCAAAAGGCTTCCTAAGCACTTATGGCTACTGTTATATCTGCAGCATATGGTGGTGTATTAAGGCATCTTGGTTGGTCCCAATTTGCTTTATGGATCCAGAGTATTCTGTAGATATAGGGTGGTTTGTGCTTTTGGTTATATGGTTCTTTTGTCTTTGTTATTGTATTCTTGTTATTGTTTATGTTATTAGGCTTGTGTATGTTTTTATTTTGGTTTTTATCCTTGGCCATTTGGCATGTAGCCATAGCATTGCTAGTTAGGGATGTGTCCTAACAGTTATTGTTTGCTTTGGGCTTGTTTGTACTCTTTTCTCTTTGTTTGGGATTCCTTTCTTAATAACAATTTACCATTAAGAAAAAAAAGGATCAATGGTGTTACAAAAATTCAAAATAAAGATCATTTATGCAAAAAAAAAGGGGAAAAAATGGGTTAAACTGCAAGAACAAACAGTGTAATTTCCTCTAATTATAAATAAAATCTTTTGTTTATATTATTTATTTCCGATATCCTTAACTAAATTTTAAAGATCAAAATAATAAAAACTTATTGTGAGTTGTCCGATTATTAAACATGACTTCGTAAACCATAGCTTAAATACACGTATCAATCTATTAACTACTCTTTACATAAAGTCATAAAGTTTGCTAACTTTCTATTCTACAGGTTCTTTGAAAAGTAGTAATGTCTACGTAACACGCTTGAACAAAGTAGAACAATTACGACTTTACGAATGCTCTTCACACTGACAGATGAATCCTTCTATGCGTTTTCCTTACAAATCAGTTACTGTTTCTTTTGTAAAATTATAGCTAAGTAACAATAAAAGATTTTATAAAATATTAGTTACACTCTTACAAATAATAGCCTTTTTAAACTAAAGGTCGTGAGTTCAGCGGTATTTCGTATTTGAGTGACCCATTAACCTAAAGGTCGTGGGTTCAAGTCTCATCGGAGACATGTGAGATATGTGATTTATGTTGTAAAAATTTGCCGTTTTTTAAAATAATAATAATAATAATAATAATAATAGAAACAAAAACTGGCCTTTTTAACCTTAAATTTCATACAAGTGTTAAAATCATATTACGTTTTGAAAAATGATAGAGGCTTAAACTTGCCAATTTTGCTTAAAAGCAAGTAAGATCATCTTGATTACTACTGAGACAGTGACCCACTTATTTTACAATCATTAGGATGATGAAACTTGTCTTTAGGCCTAAAATTAGGCATAAGTTTAGATCCCCTTATCATTTCTTTTAGATTTTCATTTAGTGTTGTGGGTGCACCTAAGTCACTAGTAGGGTCATATCAGCGCTACACGTTTTCAACTCTCAATGACTAGAAGCAAAATGTCACAACCAAACATTAATAGACAATGCTTTGTTATGTTTACTTAATTGTTCAGCTGGTCCTGGTATCAATAGAAAGTTTTGTTGGTCAAACAAAAAAAATGTTTGTTGCTTTGAAAGTTTTGTGCATCAACTTACACGCACTAATATTTTGCTATACTTTATTTCCCACTAAATTCACATGCGTATATGAATTTTTCTATTTTTATTTTTGAGTAGGCAATAGAAAGTTTTTTTTTTTTTTTTTTTTTTTTTTTTTTTGAGTGGATCCTCTCGAACAGAACATAACTCGACTCGAGTTAAGGATTATAGTCATTGGATTGATGCAATGGCTCAAATCAAAAAAGTTTTCGATTTAATCGTTGGATCATATCCAACTAAGCCACAATGGCTAACTTGGGTCAAGTTTGTCATATAACTTGAGAGGATCTTTCTCATTTTTTTTTTTTTTTTTGCATCAACCATTTATATATATCATCTCACAATTTAGACTCGTGGATGGACTCATGATGGTTGTGGCACGAGTCATATTTCTAAGTTATTTGGACTCTCTTATATGGGGGTTTCGTGAGGCCTTGTGCATTACGGGTTTGTACAGTGTGAATCACGATTTGTACATTTTGACTAAAACCCCTCTATTATCACATTATAGGAGGGTCTTACTAACATAACCCAATTCTTTTATGGGCACGTGCAACCCTCAACTTTACATAATAAATTCTTTATAGAGCAATTTTTGTACTTATAATTATACAAAAAACTGTGCAATACCTTTTCAAAAATCATGAATCCGTATTTGTTTAGACTTGATGTAACTCAAAATCTATACTATCGTATAATAGGTGTATGACCCTTTCTCATATTAATTATTTTAAGACTATCAAAAATAGATTTTTAAGAAAATACTACCTTACAAGCATTATTTACAAGTATTTAAAGCACGCATAAAACTAAAAAAATACTACTCATCACGCTATTAAAAACACCTCTTCACCAAAAAATACAACTATTTAACTACAATGTACAATATAATTAAGCTTCCAAAAACATAAATCTGAAATCTATTTGATATACCGATTATTTGTCCGTGACGAACATACGGACACGCTATTAAATATTTTGTGTTATTAGTATTTATTTTAGTGTACCCATCGCCGTAACGCGCGAATACCCTACTAGTATTTATAAATTAAAATAGTTCATTTGATCTTAATATATAAAAACATTTACACTTCTAAATTCAGATTTCTTATTTAGATTTAAGATATTAATTAAATGTTTATTTTCATTCAAAACCATGTTCACTCAGCATCATGATTCATTTAACATCATGATTCATTTAACGCTAAATCATATTATTTTATAATGTGTTATTAAAGGTGACCAGTCTAAGAGCACATAGTGTGAGGCGTTATAGGGGTGGCCGGTGCCCTATTACGCCACCATATAACGCAAGACGACACCCCGATCAGCACCATAGGTCCTCGCATCGTACTCATCAGCCCACGCGATACGTTTTTTTTGGGTGATTTTTGTGTTTATTTTTATTTTTTTTGTGTTTATGTGTGTATGTTTTGTTTTAGGTGTTTGTGTGTGTTTTGTATTTATGTGTGTGTGTTTTTGCAGTGAAGATGCATGGAAGAGGAACAAGGAGGAGGAAGAATAATGGGTTTATATATATATTTCTTTCATTTTTAACCCTTAATACTTCATTCTTTTGACTTTAGTCCCTTATAGTACTACTTTTACATCGTTAGTCCTTTTATTTTTGCAATGTTAGTCCTTAAATTGTATAAAATTTAATTTAAATTTAATACTTTATTTTATTTAAGTTCTATAATGTTCTTAGAGTTGCAATAACCGTTCTTATAGTTTGCTCAGATTGCATGTTTTATCCCTGGTCTTTAGAAAGTGCAGGCGGCCTCCATGTGACGAAAAGTTGGGTTCGCCTTCGTCCTTTCTGAAAGTGAAATGACTATTTTACCCTTGTCTTCATCCCCCTTTATTTTACATTTGAATTTATAAATGTTTTAAAAGGAAAATTCAAGAACATCTTTAAACATTTCAACAAACTTGCAGAAAAATCTTCAACAATATGCTAAACCAGATAAATCTCAAACTTACTGTTATAATCAAAATACCACAATGAATCAAAACCTTATCATATATACAAATTTGTCTTAGAGATTTATAAACACCAACAACTATCTTCAAGTACACATAAATTTGAAAGCAAGACCAAACCGAGATCTAACACCAAAGTTGATTGGTCTACTGCCAAACTCAAAACCCAAACACTAAAACACGAGTCTTAAAAAATAGCTTAAAATCCAAACATATTTTACACCAAAACCGAAATCCAAATCCCGATCAAATGTAAAAAAAGGAACAAAATCCTTGTGTTCTTGTAGATGTGTTTAAAGATGGTCGATGGAGATGGGTATTGGTGGTTGCGGCAGATGCATGATGGTGCTTATGTTGTGGCAGTGGAGTTATGATGGTAAGATAAAATAATTATGTGAGTAACTAAAAGGGATTAGTGATGCGTCAGGTTGCAACACTAAGTTTTACAACCCTACTAGGTAGTGTATGTCACAATTCTCAATTTCCGGTCATTTTTAAATTTACTATTCATCTCGGGAATTTACTATTCATCGGTTACTATTCACCATTTACTATTCATCGTTTTTGAAGTCGAGTTGATATTTTGAGAAGTTATTTCAAAAATTTACTATTCACGAAACACTATTCATCCCCGGAGAAAAATTTATATTGACAACCATTATCTGCATATTAGTTCATGCATGAGTTTGCATAGTTCATTAATGTACATTTTCCTATTAAATAAACGCTATCGCGTAATTATTTATTTTGAACATTTGATCCGACACTTCCAAAAATTATTCTGATATATTTTCATTCTCATATTAAGATTATAAAAATAATATTATTAGTTTACCCGGTGTTTTAAATTTATTTTGTATATAAATTGTTATATTTATATATTTACGACGGTTTTCGTAAATACTACTCGATAATTATTATTTCACTAAATTTTTGTAAGAAATGTATTTTTATAATTTTTATGACTTCGATATATTTTAATTTGCTCCGTTAAAATTTATTTCTAGCTAACGCTACCTCAAATATCTATTTTAGCTTACAACTTGCCAAATATACATATACATTTATACATTTACTTTAACAAACACATCACCTCCATTTTCTTTTCATCTTGTCGACCAAAATGGGATGACACAACATGTTATCAATTTGATATTTGATACTTCCATGTACACCTAAGCAATATACAAGATATTAACTTACATCAATTATTATCATAAACTAAAAACACATAGTTCTACACATAGCAAAGGTGAAGTAAAAGAAATTCTCTCCCATTCTACCTCTAAAATTCGGCCAAGAGCAAGAAGGAAGGAAGAAACATTTATTTTTCAAGAGCAAGTGATCATCTAAACCCTAGAATACTTCTATTTAGGTTTTGAAATAAAAACCTAGGGTATTTAGGATAAACCCTTGTTCTTTAAACCTCATCACTTCACTAGTAAGCATTTCATGATCATTTTTAATCTTTCATATTCATACTTTGGTCATTTTATCATGCTTGAGAAAAACATGCAAGTTATATGATTATCTATACCACTTTATTTGTTTTTAAGTACTATTAATGAATATATATCATCCTATAATTAATCCCTTGAAACATATCATTTTTGATGATGTCTAGGAACCCATGACACCCTAAGAAGGTGTATGGTAGGTTTAGAATAGCTTTGGCGTTGGTTTGAAGTGGTTAGAATAAGTATTACGCGAGAAAAATCATTTTCGACAACTATACAATAGGGTCTGTTGGTTTTTGTGAAATCTGGAAATTTCGACAGATTGTAAAATATTTTGGGCTAGATATTTAGAAAATATACTTTAAAACGAAAACGTGGCCGCTTGAATGGGTTAAAACGGAGTTATAACGAAGAAGTTATGCTATTTTCAAGTTCAACGACGAAAACTATATTTTCAGAAAATTCAGCATGTTGTCCCAAACTTTTACGAGTCAAAAATGAGTCTTAAGCGTTATTAAATGAGTCGACTTATCAAAAATATATTAGTATACTTTAATACGAAGCTAAGGACATATAAAACGTAGAAAACGGACTTGTAACGATTAAATTACACGCGTTTAAACAAGGTTGTCGTAACTATTTCATATAAGCATAATTAATATATTTTCTAATAGCCAAAAATATCGGCCGCGAATGACCATGTTGAGGGTCGTTTTTAACATCGATAGAATACTTTTTATAAAAAGATGTCTTCTAGTAAAAGTAAGTTCGCCTAGCCTATTTTCCAAAATGTCCAACCGTTCGTCAAACGGAGTTGTAACGAATAAAATACGGTCACTCAAACTTTGCCGAAAACTACCCTTAAACTATATTTTTTGTACAAGTACCCTACTTCACCTATGTTTTTCTCCATGATCGAGACCTCTATGATAGAAACTTAAAAGCTAAAACTTTGAGATAATGCTACAAGCTTTCCAAAACCGTTGAGTTTGTTTCCTAACACTCGATATCCACTATTTTACGACCAGCTTTTCGAGGTCATTTAGTCCCTTTTCATGAATTGTCAAATTATATTGTTTTGCGACGAAAAACTACAATTTCTTAATAAATCACTAAATGATTATCGTAGGATATCATTTCGACGTAAGTACTTGTAAAGTATTTTACAACATGACGAGATGTCATAAACGTATATTTCGACGATAAACTTTATTTTCAAAAATGCACAAGTGGTATGGATATCATATGAGTTTGCATGCACGACATTGTTTCATGACTTATATTAGATCATATCATTCATAATAGGTCGCGGTTAGAGAGTTGCATCTCATTTCTGTGCATCCACTTTGTCATCATAACTATTGCAACAGGTGAGTTCGTAGCCCCACTTTTACTCGTTTAATTGTTTTATAAACTCTTTGGGGGAGATACATGCTCAACTACTTGCTTTTACTTTACACTTGTATGAACTTAAATATCGTTTGTTTCACTATATGTGCGCGTAAGTAGATTATGTCCGAACTAAATTGATCACTATGTTATGAACGCTATTATTTGAATCACTTTCCTTGATTTTGAACCCTTCGACATGTATATTTAAGCTCTTTTAAATTGAATTGGACCCTTTAACATATAAGTGAACACTTTGGACTGGATATGAACCTTTTGACATATAGTTAAACTCTTTTAACTTGTACGAGGACCCTTTTTATATATTTTAAACTTGTTTGACGTGATTTTGAACGCTTCGACTATCTTGAACCTTTTGATATTATTCGAGCTCTTTGACTGTTTTGAACTTTTGAACTCGACTTAAATCTTTGAACTTAATTACGAACTTTTGAACGGAACTTTTGAACCTAAATACAAACTTATGACTTGTTTGAACTTATTGAACCGTACGTGTTATGACCTTGACCTAAAGTCTCCCATGATCGGAGCATCACTATAAAGTCTCCCATGTTCGGAGCATCACTATAAAGTCTCGCCTTATTGGTGGAGCGTTCTCAATAATTCTCGCCTTATCGGTGGAGTGTGCAAAGTCTCGCCTTATTGGTGGAGCGTTCTCAATAAATCTCGCCTTATCGGTGGAGTGTGCAAAGTCTCGCCTTATTGGTGGAGCGTTCTCAATAAATCTCGCCTTATCGGTGGAGTGTGCAAAGTCTCGCCTTATTGGTGGAGCGTTCTCAATAATTCTCGCCTTATCGGTGGAGTGTGCAAAGTCTCGCCTTATTGGTGGAGCGTTCTCAATAATTCTCGCCTAGGTG
This sequence comes from Chrysanthemum lavandulifolium, assembly GCA_022545495.1. NCBI lineage: Eukaryota > Viridiplantae > Streptophyta > Magnoliopsida > Asterales > Asteraceae > Chrysanthemum > Chrysanthemum lavandulifolium. The sequence goes on along the minus strand of CM040245.1, from coordinate 72,171,182 downwards.
GTCGAGTGACTAAGGAGTCTCCCTTGTTGGAGCAGTGCAAAGTCTCCCATGTTCGGAGCATCCCTGAATTATTATATACGTGGTGCTATACTATGAACATTTATGACAACGTATACTTGACTATTAGACATACTACTTTTGGCAATGGGTTGTGAACACACAGGTTGCAAGTTTTGTATGGGCGGAACTTGGAACTGAGTGGATTTACAATGCCTTTGCTTTGTGAACTCATTTGACAACGTGTGCATGAACATAAACTAGACATATTTTGGCAGTGGGTTGTGAACACACAGGTTGCAAGTTTTGTATGGGCGGAACTTGGAACTGAGTGGATTTACAATGCCTTTGCTTTTGTGGACTATTCTATATGACCAAAAACTTTTCCTTTGCTGCATGAACATTTTTTAAAGGCTTTACAATTCAACCAAACTCTATGAACTCACTCAACCATTGTGTTGACACTTTTAGCATGTTTTATCTCGGTATCTAAGGCATTCACTTCATGGCATGCATGTGGACTTATCATAGAGTCGCGGTGTCGACGCTGCCTCACCTATATTTTATGCACTTAACTATCGCTTGATTGTAACAAACTTATTTTGATACCTTGAAATCTATTGGGACCTATGTTTTGTAAACTCGATTATTTTCTTGAATCAAACGATATTTTCAAACGACACTTTAGGTCGCTCGATATAATCAGTAACTTTGATGCTATGACAGTCCTCCCAAGGTATTCCATTCATTGTAAGAAATGTAATTTGGGTGTGACAAAGGTACCTAATCGATGTAGTGTAATATAGATAAGTCTAGAGGGTTGATCGTTCTCAGAGGAATAATGAGGTAGGCTCGAAGTGTATTTTAAATTAAGTCTAAGGGTTGAGAGACAAGTCTTTTTGGTATTTTTATAGTTTATAAAAGTAAGTAAAATTAGGGGTTTTGAGAGGGGTTTGTATTATAAACTAATATTAACCTAAAATGTGGAAAAGTAAATAAACAAGAAAAGTAAAACGGTGAGAACTTTTATATGGGGAAAGTGTATTTACCTAGGGTTGCATTAGTTTTTAATCGTTTCTCATTTAATCTATTGAATTGTCACTATCTTGTCTAATGCAATAAGGAGTATTCCTTAATTCCTATTGCAGGTTGGTCAGTCTCACGTCTATAAGCTACCCTAAGTGAGTGATGCTTGTCTGAATGTCAATAACACACCCAATAACTAACACACGCAATAAATACCCAACATAGTTAATAACCTAAGACATAAGCATTAACTAGACGTGTTTTAGTGGACATATAATCTAAGATACTATATATAGCCAGTTTTCCAGCTCTCAACACGCACACACTATCAACAAGTGACAATAGATCAAGTAATTAACATCTAAGTTTCATGTTATCCTAAGTAAATGCTAACTAGTTTAACCCAGCATAGCAATGGAGAAACAACTAATAAACATAGTCAAACAATTAAAGACAAACATGATTGATTGATTGATGATATAACTTATCTCAACAATACATAAGGTCTTCAATGGCCAAAAAAGCCTAAAAACATTAATAAAAACGACTAAGAGTCGGTACAAAATCTCCTCCAAAGTTCCACACACAATAATACAAAATATGTGTTTGTGTATATTGAAAACTAATGGTGACGGCGTCAAGTGAGGCTTGTGACGTTGTCAGCTCGCTGTCCAATTAGGGTATCGTTTCTCCACTACCATATGTGACAGCGTCACCTTAGGGTTTGTGAGTCGTATTGATCTTCTAACGCCATCATTTAGGCCGTCTCCAGACTCTGAACCGTCACAAAACATCACAAAATTGCACTTTTTGGGCACATTTGGCGACCACATCACAAATGCCAGTCACGTTGTTGAATTTGTCATTTTTTTCGTTCTTCTTCCAATCGAGCCCAAAACTTATACCCTTTCAGCATTTGCTCTCTCAAGTACCTAAAACTTAAAAATATAATAATAATAAAAATTTAAAAAATAAGACAATTAATGATTAAAAGTAAACGAGTTTAGAGGCTAAATGACTTTTAAAAAGCGTATGAAATGACACCTATTCAGTTAGTAACTAAAATCTTGATTTATGATGGTTATATGGTAAAAAGGATTTGAAGTATATATAAGTAGGTATTATTTGGGTTTTCCAACAGAATAATTGAATAAAACGTTTTATGGGAGTTTGATGTTTCTAGATAAAAAATGGATATGTGTAGGTGTAGTTGTGTGTGATTTTGTTAAGAAAAATAGGAAAGAAAAGTGTGTGCAGGCGCTATCACATCTCACTTAACAAATAACCTTTTTATTAGTTTTTCATATGGATAGTAACCTATTAATTTCGAGATTGTGTGTATAATGACGGATTTGTTGGAATTTGTTGGTTTTGAAGATGAGGAATTTGTTGATATTAATTTTGCTAATTAGTGATTTTTGGGCGACAACTGTGTTGTTGTTGATTATGGATAAAAGAGTGTTTTGTATGTGTTTTTTTTTATAAATATGGTAAGTTAGCATGAATGAGGATGTATGATAAGTTTGTCTGTAAATAAAAATTCAAAGTAAAAAGTAATCGAGGTCGAAGGTGAGGGTATTTTAGTCATTTGAGTTTGAGAAAAGGACGGAAGTGAACCTAACTTTTCCTCACAGGGATGCCGCCTATATTTTCAAAAGATCAGGGATGAAACATTGATGCAGGTTTTACTAACCAGGTCTTAATATTTATACTGTCTCGCTATACCTATGGTCTACCCTAATGCACTAACGGCGGTGTACCTGTCGTGTGTAGTGTAGTAAATGGTAAAGCCGAGGTCGTCCCAAGAGCTATGTGTGTTGGATTATTACTAAGTCTAATTGTCACGTAATAATAAATGTTTTGATAGGATTTAATTAATTAAACTACTAATGCAAAATATAAAATAAAAGCAAATAAATGGTAAAGGAAATCAATAGAGAGTAGTGGTGCTAACCTAGTCAATCCTCCTAGCTAGTTATGTCTACGTCACCGACTTCCAATTACTTGTGTGGGGTCAAATTCGAGAGGACAACATTTGGTCAATTCGCCTAACCTATCAAAGAAAGATGCCACCACAAGAGAAATCGGTAGCACCGTCATAAGTCCTGTTGTTCCCGGTCCCTAAGCCGAGTCATTAAGTACCGCTACATGCTAGATTCTAAATAGTGAGTGCCCGGCCGTTAGGAACTTAGACACTACACCCCAATTCTTAAGTTCATCCAAACGATAGGTGATCAGTTGGTCAAATCGCACAAGTAGAAAGGGTCGTCGGTTGGTCATATCTTACCCTTCCCGTCTCATCCGCTCACCTAGGGTCGTTGGTCATATCTCCTAGGCAATTGGCCTCTATCGCCATTCAAAACTACCGAACCAAGGGTGACTACCAAAGAACTATGCATGCATACACTTAGAAATAATTGTACGGAAGTAAAGGTAAACGCAAAACAAAACAATTAAGGAATCATAACTAGGCTAGCACCAAAGGGTGCTTAGCAGCTCATATTAATCATGCAAATCAATTCAATATTCAAATGTACAAAATACATGAATTGAAAGTAAAGAAATAATAAACGCTAAAGCTTATCGTAATGGTGTGACTTCTCCTGGAAACAGCTCAGATGCTTCCCTAGACCGCCTTGAGCTTTTCCCACGTTCTCGAGTGTTGTGTGGAATGGGATGCTTTGAAATGTCGGAATCGTGGGGTATTTATAGGCTGTGTCCGGGTTACTACAGAACCAATAGAGGAGTTACGCCGTAACCTTCTATTTCTTCGTAAATGCACTAGATCGCTAGTTACGCGTAACCTTATAAGTGGTTACGCCGTAGTCTTCAATAAACCGGTTACGTCGTAAGTGATGCAAGAGTTACTGGCGTAAGTATCGGTGGCGTGGAGCCTCTTTTGACCTAATGGGTTGTTGGAATCACCCTAAACAAGATTTCAAGTATTTATATTTCATATGTAATAGGTAGCTTTATTATGGCCTTTATGTTTGTTTAAGGTCCATTTTATGTAGAAGGCCCATAAGTCGAGGCCCAAGCCCAATAAGGAATAGGAAGGAGAGGAGTGTTGCCCTAGCTCCTCGCCTATATAAACTATTATAAACCTCATTCGAGGGTTGGTTGTTCGTTATTCTTTTCATTCACTCTCACTACGCCTAACCGTGCTACTCATATTGTGTGTGTGTGTTTGATACTTGTTCATCCGCCTTATCTCTTTCTCTATAAGCTTGTGTTGTAAAACTAGTGACCTAACAGTGGTATCAATCGCCAAATAGTTGGGTGTACTCGTTTGTTTTTGAAGTTTTGATTTTGAATCTTACGCGTAGAGATAACGCTAACTTTGGTTATCTTAAAAACTCGTTTTTTACACTTTTTAATCCAAGATTCTTGTACTTTCAATGTTTTGAGGTGTTAAAATACTTGTTTTTGGCAAAAGTTTCAAACTTTACGCGTGGATTTACGCTTTTAAGCTTGTTTTGTTCGTGGGTGTCGTTCTACGCCAGAACCTGCTTAGCGATTTTGGTACATCAAAATTCACACTCTTGTGTTCTTTTGGTACTATTGAGCTATTCCATAACAAAAACCGGTTTAGAAACACATTTGGGCGTAATCAGTTACGAGTAATCCCACGCGTATCAAAACCCTAATATTACGCGTAAGATTGTTCCTTGGTTTGATCTTCAATTTTCGGTTTACTCCGTGTTTTCTTACTTGGATAAGTCCGAAAATACGTCGAATTTGGATATCTTTGCACCGTGAAGTGTAAAAGATCACTTGGGATAAAACCCTAATCTCACGCTTAAGCATAAGCTTACGCCGTAGAAAATATTACGCTTAAGATTCATCTTACGCGTAGACTTAGTCCTATGCATAAGGTAATCCCACGCCTAACTTTCTACGCCTAACTCATCGCTTACGCGATAACATTAGTCTTTTTCCCGCCACGCAGAAAGCTAAATCCCACGCTGTAACTATTCTTGTTACGCTGAACTTTGGTGTTTTTACGCATAAGTGCTACTTGGTTCTTGTCATTTCTACGCCTAAGGATACTTCATCAACAAAGGTTCATTCGACTACAAAGATCCATTCTTACTACACAAGTTTATCATCATGTCTCAACCACCATACTCTAACTACTTCCTCACACTTATAATAATCAACAACAACAACAATTAACTCCACAACATCAACAATGGAATCAACAACAAGCAATTTATCAACAACAATTTAATCAAGAACATACTCCACAACTTGGTGCAATTCCACAACCACAAATGGTTCAACCACCACCAAACCTTCAAGCTCTACCCTACACAAACGATTTCAATCAACATCCATCACGAAGCACTATGAAGGAACCCACTTGGTTTGCTAAGATGTGTGAAGCTTTAAGCGACCAACAATCAATTCATGAAGTCGGATCACTTGATAGACCTCTAATGCTCACTCCAGAAACTACGATCAATGAGTGATAAGGTTCTTTAGGTTCCGTGATCTAAAGAAGCCACATGGAAAGTTCTTAAAGAAGGTTATCTTAGAAGGTCCATTTGAGATGCCTACCGTCATTGTACCGGAGATCCAACTGCTGCTCCACCAAGAAATGAACAAACCAACATTGCTACTGCAGTGCACTTAAATCCTACGTAACTTCTACACTATGAAGTCGATGAACTTGCAATGGAATACATCCTCTTAGGATTACCAAACCCAATTCTTCGTAGTGTTGATGCTCAAAAGATCGCACAAAAGATGTGGGATCATATTCGCCTTCTTATGGAAGGATCAGACTCAATCGTGAGGATTTGGAAT